>CATIWJ010069027.1:0-14085 GCA_949640765.1 Croton laevigatus | reverse complement strand
TTTGGGTAATCAATTCCATAAGGAAGGTAATTGGCTTTGGCTGCGGTGAGGAGACGATTATTATTGCCATTGTCATAATATGAAGCTCCAAAAATGAAGTAACATGGCACCTTTGGTTCTCCATAGCTATATATTGTCAAGTTCAATGTCACCCCCAACACTATACAATACAAACTGCAACATGATTCAATCTTTGATGTCAAATTTCGACACTTTTGTAAGATTTTAATAAAATATGAGAATCAAATAATGTAGGGAAACACGATTATATTGGCGATGAAATGGAATTACCTTTCTTCTTCCATTTTAAGTGCACCATCTATTTCATTCTCTTCCTACAACATATTTCATTGCTATAATTACATTTTTATAAATTATGTTTGAAAATTTCAACACACGTAAAGTGAAGAATCTTAAATATATGAAGAATCTTAAAGCATATATTTCTTTCATTTGTTACCCAGCTGCCCACAAACATTTTTTATCAGTGAAGGAACTAGTTCTCTATTTTTAATTGTGGTGGCTAGAGCAAATGTTGGTATGCCTGTTATTATGCACAATAATATAAAGTCTCTCTTATTACTTGAAAGAATCAATTGATCTTACAATAAACCTTACAAGAGTTTGTATATGGCACACTGCCTAAGGGTTCAAGGAATCATTTCATAATATGAGTCTCATTCCTAAACAACTACGAATCCGATATTAAACATGTTCATTTAACATGTGAGCTCCCGATACTTTGGCATCTCGACCTAATGCACTTGGCAAGCTCCAACCCTCGTTGAACAAGCAATCCTTGATGAAAAATTTACACCATTTACGAACACTACTTTTAGCGAGCTTTGACGCTTTCACTTGTAGTTCTGGCATAGCTCCACACTCTGGTTAGCTATACCAATGCAGCACAAAATCCTAGCGAGCTTGGTAAGGTGGGAAATATTATCACCCAACTTCCAAATTTGTAAAATACTACCTCCGTTTTTCTCATATCTTTACATTTACTATTTCACCAATACCAATACAAACTCACTTTTCACCAATACCAATACAGAAATAATAATAAACAATTACTAACCCTTTAAAAAACTTACTTTTTCACCAATACCAATAAAAAAAATAATAATAAACAATTATAAAACTTACTACAAATGAAAATGTAAACAATTCAAAAAAACAACAAAAACGAAAATATAAATATCTCATGAAAACGGAGGTAGTATGCATTAGGGCATGTCTCTCTACCTTCATTCGAGACTCTTCCATACCCTCACGCAGATTCCTATTATACCCCTATCTAATAAAAAATGTAAAGGGTACGCTGGTTATTTGGCCTCATTTATAATGCGCCTTGAATCTTCTCAAATACTTTATAAATACATCATTTTTACCCTTTCATTTTTTTACTTTCCCTTTCCAATTGCATTAGAATTCTGCTATTTTTGCATTTGTGCTTCTTCATTCAACATCAAACCTAAAAAACTCTCCAGTTCCGGGTACCCTTTTACACCCTTAATTCAAATTTTTTTTGTTGCTTTGATTATATTCTTTAATTTCCCTGGCACAAACCGCAATCCCAGTTATTATCCAAGAAATTCATCTCGCTTAAGTAATGACTCTTCTTTCAATTCCTCCCTAGTTTACATAGACATTCTACAACATTTCTCCATCATCATCTTCCAATGCATCTTTATCTCCTTCGTCTACATACATAGTTTCTACGATTTTTGTCATGCCCCATTGTACATACATCAGAGCATTGTCTACTTCATTATAAGTTAATTTTCACAATTCCAGAAAGTAACCTAGGACTCGATAAGGTAAAAGGGTTCAACGGACATACCAGGACTTAAGCAAAAGTAAGAGACTTAAAGGTAATTTTGAAAAAAGTTTTGGAGGTATGTGTGTGTGTGTGTGTGTGTATGAGGTTAAAAGTGTGTTTTCGGGATTATCCGGAGTTGTAATGGTATATCGTGTTTTTTCTCGAAAACGCGAGTACTAAAAGTTACGGAAAAATTTCCAACAAAGGGCATTTTTATCTTTTCCACTCCAAACACCATTTTGGACATAAATATAAAGTTGAGCACTATTTTAGGACATAGAAAAGGTGGAAGGCAAATGGCTAAATCGTAGCCATTAAACTAACTTGGGTTGGCTAAATCCTAACACTTGAAAATCAAATTAATTAATTAAATCAAAAATAAAAATATAAAAGTACTGTTGTTCTTGAACATGCACATTAAGCATAAGGAAACTCATCTCTTTTCCTCCTAGTGACCAACCCACCTTCAACAAAAACCTAAGGAAGCCTTTCAAGTTCAAGTGAAAATTTGGAAGAAAAAGTATAAGTTCAAGGTAAGGATTCCATCTATGCTCCTCTTTTAATCATTTAGTAGTTAGTTTATGGTATATGAGAGAAGAAAGAAAGAAGGTGGATAGTGGAAATGCTGGTAATTGATAAAAAATGAAAGAGGATGATGAATACATATGAAATTAAGTGTGTAGAGATAGTTAGTAGTAAAAACAAGGAAGAAAGTAGCATGAACACGTGACTTTTGCCATTTATCTTCACTTAAGGCTTATGCTTATGTAGGAAACCAAGAGAGAAAGGAAGAAGAAACAAAGAAAGCTTAGAAAAGAGGGAGAAAAAGAAGAAAAGAAAGGGGAACCATAAGGTTTGGTACTTTAACTATTGTCTTCAAATTTTGAGTATTCTTTTTCTTGATGTTTATGTGTATAATTTATGTTGAATACTAAAAATATGTTTATGCATGAAAGTATAAGTGATAGAAGAGTAAGAGTTGAAAAATAAATTGAATTTTCAAAGGTGGCAAGTTTTCACATGAGTAGTAAAATTGGTATAAATTTTGTTTCATAACTTCAACTTAAAATTTACCCAAGATAAGGACTTTGTTAAGAATCTGGGCCTAACTCAGCTAAAAATCTGAGTTGACAGGTGAGGATTGTCCAGCTTTATAAGCTGTTTAAGTCCCTTACTCATATCCGATGTAGGATTCCATTTTCTTCTTTTCTATTACACATGTATTGTATAAAACACAAACTAGAAGATCAGTAAAAAACAAAGTTCTGAAAACACAGAACTTTTTATGGTATCAGAGCATTCGGCCATCTGATTGGTGTAAGATCCCACATCGGTTATAGATTGAAATTAGATATGATATATAAGTTATACCAATTAATTACTTAGTCAACTTGGGTTAACCATTTTAAGTCAGTGGATTTGGACCTAAGTAGTTGGCTAAGGCAGTTAGGTGGATCTTTTGCAGGCTTATGCGGTCAGACTCCAGTCTAACTGCACGTCGGTCGCTGCCCCGGATTGGCTCGTGACAATAATGGTATCAGAGCCACTCACCAGCCGGAAGTATCACCTGGTGAGATTTCTGTTTGTGTTTGTGTGACACAACAAAGGTGTTGTGCGCAAAAGAGGGAAAGTTTGTAAGATCCAACATCGGTTATGGAATGAAATTAAATATGATATATAAGTAAGACCAACTAATTACTTAGTCAACTTAGGTTAACCATTTTAGGCCAGTGGATTTGGGCCTAAGTAGTTGGCTAAGGTAGTTAGGTGGATCTTTTGCAGGCTTGTGCAGTCAGACTCCAGTCTAGCTGCACGTTTATCGCGGCCCCCGGGTTGGGTCGTGACAATTGGCCTCCAAAATTACAAATATCAATATGAGTGAAGTCAAGAAATCGATGTCTCCATACACCTTAACTTCAAATGACAATCCTGGAAATATCATAACCCAAGTGCAGCTGAGAGGAGATAAATATGATGAATGGGCTCGAGCAATCAGAACCGCATTGCGAGCCAAGAAGAAATTTGGTTTCATTGACGGAACTATGACTGAACCAAATGAAGATGCTGATGAATTGGAAGATTGGTGGACAGTCAATTCTATGCTTGTGTCATGGATCTTGAATACGATCGACCCAACAGTGAGATCTACCCTGACACACATGAAGATTGCAAAAGATCTTCGATATTAAAGATTATTTTTCGGTAAGTGATGGTGCATGAGTACAACAGTTGAAAGCAGAGCTTGCTAACTATAGACAACAAGGTGCTTCACTTTTAAATTACTATGCAAAATTGAAACAGTTGTGGGAAGAGTTGGCAAATTACAATATGATTTCAGCATGTCAATGTGGGGGCTATAGGTGCAATATTGCAACCAAGTTAAATAAGAAACATGAGGAAGAAAAACTTCATCAATTTCTTATGTGTGTAGATGACGTATACATAGCGGTACAATCGAATATTCTGAGCACTGCTCCTTTGCCTGGTGTAAGCAAGGCTTATTGGTTACTCTGCCAAGAAGAAAGGGTTAGAAGTATTTCAGTCAACAAAGAAGTAAAAGGAGAGACAGTCAGTTTTGTTGCCAATACAGGAACAAAGGATAGAAGTGTCATCTGTAAGCATTGTAAGGGCACGAAGCTGATGTTTGTTTCCAATTAATTGGGTATCCTGATTGGTGGGCAGACAGACCCAAGGGACCAGGCCATGGCAGAGGAAGACAAAATGGAGGGAGAGGACGAGGAACACATGTGGGTCGTGGACATAGTAGTACGTCTAACAATTATTTAATTTTATTAGAATAATTATACATCTAACAATAATGTGGAACAATATGAAATAAGTTTTGCCTCTAATGACAGAAAAATTAAAATGCGTAGCACCGTGAATTGGAATATCAGTAAACTTGTATGAGATTGATATTAAATTATTTTAGTCGATTAATTAGAGTCTAATTATTATTATTAGAGTGCTAATTTATTAGGACTCAATTGAAAAGAAAAGAATGCTAAAGTAAATAGAAGGACTTAGTTGAATAAAATTGAAACTTTGAGTATTAAAAAGCAATTGTTCAAATTTTTTTTGAAAAAAGAAACAGATAAATATAGAGGAGTCTACCCAGAATTTAAACAAGGTAGGTATATTAGTTTCTCTAATAAATTTTAAGAGTAATTATTGATAGGAAATTTTTAATAAATTAGAATTCTGATGGGGATTAATTACTAATTAAATTTATCATCTTTTATATATATATATATATATATATATATATAAATTGGGAAATATTCACTTTTCCAAAATGCTCTTATAAAATTTATATTATCAAGGGTAAAATTGTCTCTCTATAATTATTTACAATAAATAATTAATTAAATTCAAATCATATGCTAATAAGGAATACTATTTTAATTATTAACAAATTAAATTCAAATCATACTTTAATAAAAAATACTATATGAATATGCATAATTAATTAATTAAATTCCGATCATATTCTAATGCTATTTTTACTATTTTATTAGTGTTAAAATAATAAATTAATATAATTAATTAAGAATATGGTTATAATTTAAATTATTCATAATTAATTAATTAAATTTAAATTATATTCTAATATTCTAATAAAATACTATTTTAATTATTAATGTTAAAATAATAAATTAATATAATTACTTATAAATATAATTATAATTTGAATTCTATAATTAATTATTAGTTTAATTATTCCAAACACCTTTGAATTTTCCACTAGAGCATTGTGTTTAAAAGTGTGCAATATAATTGATCCAAAGCTTTTGATTTTTTTTTTTTTTTTAAGCATGCTACTATAGATAAAATTCATATTACAACTAAAAAGATTTTTTCTATAATTGAATTTCTATTATTCTTTTCATCCACATATATATATATATACATATATATAGATATTAATTATAAGTTATTTTAATTAAATTAGAATTAATGACAATGAAGAATAAATTATATTAATTTATTATTTTAATATAAATTTTAAGATAACTTATTAACTTTTAGTTTTTTCATTAGGTATAAAGAGATTCCTTCGTACATGACATTTACTTTGAGGGCGCAAGTCCATTGAATATCCCATTTTCTATTCTTCTTTTTTTGTTAAGCCCTAATTAATGTCATTGCTCCTTTTTTTACACTACAAACAGATTTAAGCTTATAATACTACAAATTAAAAATTATGCATCTTTGAAATGTGCAAAAAGCAATTATAATACAATTCACCAAAACAAAAGAAAGTTTGTTGCGTAATTACAACAAATAATTTAAAGAAAAGTTGTTAAGAATTTTTAGTGTACTATTATTTTAATTATAAGAAAAGTCAGTAACAATTTTTAGTCACTAAGAAAAAAAAATGTTTAAAATAGTATGGTGATCAAACTAAGAATTTTTATTGTATTTTAGATCTTTATTAATATTAGAGCAATGCTACATCTCTCGCCTCTCGCCTCTCGAATTCGAGATATACAGAAACACGTTAATGTGTTTTAAATCACGTTAACATGTTTCTGTATATCTCGAATTCGAGAGGCAAGAGGAAAAGCATTATTCTTAATATTAATATATTTTTATATTATAAATTTAAATTTTTATATTCTGATTTTATAATTATTAATTGTAAAAGTGAAATTGTTGGTAAAAAAAATTTCAAGGTGCAGTAAAATTGAGCGCCAAAGCTGCAAAATGGATAAATATAAAAATTCAAGTCAACTTAAGGAGTCAATTTTACAAATTTTTTATGTTTGCCATTGCCAAATTAATGGTCAAATGTTAAATTTAACGACACAGTGACTAAAGCGTATATTTAGACCAAATAGCTATGATAGCAGCGCAATTATGCTAAAATAAAGTGATAAAATGGTAATTATAACTAAATATCAGTGATAAAATAATAATTTTTCTTAATAAAAAAATACAGAATATTGCTTCAGTTGTGTTGCCAATATCGGATGACAAAACATAGAGGAGATGGCTTCAAGTGTGTCTGACGGCAATGAAAATTAATCAGAGCTGCTTGCTTGTAGGCATCAAAAATTTCATCAAGAAACATGAAGTCAATGGCAAGTGTAGGTTACCGAAACTAACTGACAGCAACTAAGTAGGTGGCGAAGCAGCTGTTTTAAACCAGCCAGGTGGTTATGGTGGTCTGAACATTGAACGATAGGAAGAATCATCGGGGCTCATTGGTTTCATCGAGGAAGATGGTGGTTATGGTGGCTGATAGCAGAGAAGATGATGACGCTATGATGTTTCAAAACCAAGAAAACTTTGAACATGCCTTTTGCGACGGAAGTTATTGGAGGAGCTAGTTCTTCTCTCGGTATAGAAGGGAAGGGTGGTGGAGCGAATGCATATTGAATTATTAAGAGGAAGGGACATTGGAGAGTGGAGAAGGGCATGGAGCTTCGTGGGTTAAAGTTACGTGGAGAATATAATGGAATAATTTTGTTTTATTTTTCTTTATTTCTTACTCATTAAGGGTATTTTGGGGATAAACATAAAAAAATTTGGTGGGTTGTTGACTAAGCTGGGAAACTAACAGAAATTTGGCAAAAAAAAAACTGGACCGAAGCACCTGAGTGTAACAGCTCAAAAAGATGAGAACCCAAATCATAATACTGAACCTAGAGTGCTAAAATACTGATATCATGATAGAAAAAATGAATTGAAATTTAATTATTTATAACAAAACAAATCCTTATCTATCTAGTACAAATAGTGAAAAGCAGTTGTAAGAAAACCAAAATGCCAAAAAAGTTCAAATGATAAATATTAAAAACTACATACAAGTTCTGAATGCAGGGCAGTATCTATTGATAGCTGAGGATAAACACTGGTTCATTTTTAAAGATAATAACAAGTTCAGTTTAAAATATAAGGTTTCACAAAAAAAAATACCTTGTTTCAATGATTTCTTCCTTGAGTCACTATGAAAATATTGAATGGAATATAAGCACTTCAATCTACAAATTTGGTACAATTTCTAAGCAATGACTTGAGGTCCTGCAATATAAAAAAACACAGGAAAACTGTGCACAAAGAACAAATTAGTTGGATGATGATGTATTTCTTAAACTCTCCCACATTGCCGGACCTTGAGGATGGACATCCACGAAATATTTTGCAAATCGAGCCTCTGAACAGGCAAGGATTGTGCTCAATTTTATCAATGGTTTTGCAGCATCTCTCTCTCTCAGCCACATATACATTTGAAGTCTATGGTTAATCCTCTCCAAATCATAGCATAAATATGCAGGAAAAGATACCACCGACGTAAGCGGGTAGCCCAAACACTTGAGGTAATCAATCTTCTTTTCAATAACTTCTTTTGTCTGGTTAAGTACCATTGGACACTGTTTGACCAAGCGTGAGACAGCATTGACGTCCAAACCGGTTCCTACCAGATAATCGAACCTCTCCTGCAACTGATCTCCTCGCCCTCGAAACCTTTTCAAGGCTCTCATCATCTCTTCAGAATTTTCACTATACCCCAAACTCAATAAGAATTCTGTTTTTTCTTGGCTAGGATCTTGAGACACTTTCTGTAGAGTTTTTTTTATTTTGGACTTAGAAGCCACACTAAAGAACTTTAAAGGGTCTTGCTTTATGATTCGACATAGATTATCCATCTTGATATTTAATTCTCTACTAACAGTTTTAGGACCTTTGAAAGAACGCGAACACAAAAGCTCTGTGTGTGTGGATACAATGTTTGCAATATCTTGTACCGGCATCCCAATAGAGAACAAGATATGCAATGCTTGCAAAAGGTTCTTCTCACATTGGATTGACAATATTTGGGGGTTTTGTATGAACAATGAATAAATCTCATTCATATTCAGACCCAGTTTAAGCAACCGGCCAAACAATACATAAACTTTCTTGCCAGAACCTTCAAGAACTAATAGAGCATTTGTTTTAAACAAGTTACGCAATTGCTCCTCACTACAACCCAATTTATCAAGAAAATCTATCGTATCAAGCATTCTTTTCCACTTATCAGAGTTCTTCCCAGACAAGTATCCTACAATTTTATCACTTTCCATTCCAAGTCTATTTAATTTGTAAAGAACATTGACAAAATCACTGTTAACACCATTGAGCAATAGAAACGGGCAACAACTAACAAGTTTAATAACTGTCTTTTTGCTGAGACCCAGGTTTTCGTAACCTTGAAGTGTCAAAGCTAATAAACCACTTTCATATCGGAAAATCTCTCTTGCATCCTTGTACATCTTGCCTATCTTACTATGAGGAATCCCATAATCACGTAAATCATGAAAATTCTCGAGTAAGACACGATCATCACTTAAAAAAATCAAATTTTGTGGCAGAAACGAAGAGAGCTCAGATGGGCACAAACCTAAACTCTCAAAAAATGGTTCAAACTCATTGATAGGATTATACCTAAGGAATTTGCTCAAGGACCTCCTAACACCTTTCTCATTACCAATCTTGGAGAGCAAATTTTGAAGGAAAAAAGGAGAATTCTTGCTGATATGCTCAGCATCACTGGGGCTTAAACTCCTAGTGCTATGTAAATACTCAAAGAGAACATCTTCGCCCTCAGTTTTAGAAACACGAGAGATGCGGCTAGAACTGTAAAAGCATCTAAAATCATAATGTGGGATTTGCTTGGAAATGGGTTTTACACAAACAACAGAAGAGAAAACAAGAAAATTGTCCAATTGAGCTATCATCATTGGATATAATTTAGATGCCTTCCTACAAACCACCATGGAAACAATACAAAAAGAGAGAATTACTGGGTTCAATTCAGGATTTGATCTTAACACCGTAAATTAACAATTCGGCGTAGAAATACGATGTTTGATGAATTTCTTACCTTTAAGAAGTTATCATCAGCAGTAAATGCAAGCTCGTGTACTGTTGAAGCCACTGAAAGTATCATTAACAAGCTCCTATAGAGAAATTGAAGGTGCTTAGCTTCATCAGTATGAAACCCTAGAAAGAAAGAGTGAACGTTGTCAAAAAGTTTGGGAAAGCGGCTGCCAAATGGGGATTTTCCCTTTTGGATTTCATATCCAGTGGTACTGAAATTGGGATATAAAATTGGGAAAATTATGATATAGTACGTGTTTTTTAACTCAAGTAACTATTTACTCCTTGTTGTTTTTTCTTTTTCAAATTAACTATATTGTCCCGTATTTTCGAAGAATTATATTATTTTGTCCTGTCGAAAGAATAATAAAAATTAATAAATTATGTTTGATGTTAATCATTTCTTTCTCTTATTATAAATATTACAATTTTTTTACTAAAACAACACCATTTAACTATATTACTTTCTACAAAGTGTTTTAGTAACGAATATTCTTTTGCTATTTATATCTAAATTTAAATTACTTACTACCTGATATAGAGTATTTTAGGTTTTTTTTTATATCCCACAAAGAGTGTCACTTTAGTATAATAAATATTATTTTTTCTATTTTATCCTTTTAATTTCTAATGATAATTATCCACGAATATAATTAAATAAGAATATTATAGTAAATTATACTTAATTTTTCATAAAAAGACATGTTCTTATTATTTTCCAAAAACAAATACGACAATCTTTCCAGGATGGACGTAATATAAAGGGATAAATACTATTTTAACATTAGATTTTTTGTCATAAAGACTATTTTACATCATATTTTGGCAGATGTGCTAAAATTCACGAACTGTTTGGCCAAAAATACTAATATTGCACCTCGTCATTAATTTTTAACTGAAAATATGTAAAATTTAACCAAAAATGTGTAAAATTTAACGGAAAATGTGTAAAATTTAACGATGCGGTACTATATTAGTATTTTTTGCCAAACAGTTCGTGAATTTTAGCACATTTGCCAAAATATGATGTAAAATAGTATTTATGATCAAAACCTAATGCTAAAATAGTATTTATCCCTAATATAAAAGAGGGAATAAGGGAAAATTTTATTCCAAAAATACTCCATCATGTTTTTATATTTACTAAATTACTTTTAAAAGAAAAAATTACTATTTCATCACTGATATTTTGCTATAATTACTATTTCATAACTCCATTTTGGCACAATTACTCTGTCATCACTATCGTTTGGCCTAAATATACGCTTTAGCCACTGCACCTTTAACTTTGACATTTTGGCGTTAATTTGGCAAAGGCAAATATAAAAAATTGCAAAATTAGACTCTCAAGTAAATTTAGATTTTTATTTTTTTTTTCAATTTTATTGCTCAATTTCAATGGATCTTAAATTTTTGCCAAAAACTCTATTTTTACACTTAATAATTGTAAAATCAGAATATAAAAATTTAAAATTCTAATATAAAAATATATTAATAGTAATAAAGACCTAAAATATACTAAAATTTCGTAATTTAATAAACTAAAAATAATAAACCACTATTATTTTAAACAGTTTTCTTTATGACTAAATATTGTTACTGGCTTTTTTTTTAACATTAAAATAATAATATACTAAAAATTCTTAGTAACTTTTTTTAAGTGATTTGTCTTTGGTGAACTGCATTATAATTGCTTCTTCCATGATTCAAAGAAGCATAACTTTTAATCTACAATATTTATAAGCTTGAATCTGTTTATGGTGTGAGCAAAAAGAGCAATGACATCAATTAGGTCTTTTTAAATTGAAGAACAGAAAATGGTACATTCAAGGACTTGCACCCTTAGAGTAAATGGTTAGTATAAAGGCATAGACTAGTTAATTTCAAATCTGAAATTAATTTAGTTTAAAAAAATTATAAAATAATTATAGATATAAATCAAAATAATTTTTCATACTATTTTCAATTCTAAAAAGTCAAAATACAAATAATGAAAATAGAAATAATTATTTTGATTTACATCTATAATTATTTCTTTTACATAATTATTTTGATTTATATCTATAATTATATTTTTCAAATAATAAAAAACAATCAAACTAAACTCCATATTATCCTCACTAGCTGAATTAATAGGTAAAAAAATAAAGATTGTCAATCAGTAAAAACAGAACTCGCATCAAACAAAGAGTCACAACCATAAACCAAACATTACTTCAAAGCTAAAACTTCTGCAAAAGGAAGTTGATTACCATCTTATTTAAGAAGTATTTTTTTAAAATTTATATTATTTAGAAAAAAAAGTTTAAAAAATAATAATGATTTTTTATTTTTATTTTATCAAATTAATATTTTTTAATATATTTTAGGTCTTTCTTATTATTAATATTTTTTATATTATAATTTCAAATTTTTATATTTTGATTTTACAATTACTATGTGTGAAAATGAAATTTTTTTTAAAAAAAATCAAGTTACATTAAAATTGAGCACTAAAACAAAAAAAAAAAAAGGATAAAAATAAAAATTCAAGTCAACTTGAGAGGCTGATTGTAACACCTCTCCTAGGCCCACGAATGAGTCTAGAAAAAGCATTACTTCCATGGTTTAGAGTCGGTTAACCAAAATATATATATATATATATATATGTATGTACAAACAGTTCATAACATTAGCACTTCTATAATGCCATCCTTATAACATCCTCCTCATCTAAGTCATCCATACACTTCCACATAACGTACTCACATGCAGTCATATCTAATCATCTATTAAACATTATATAGCATACTAATTTAGAAATATCATTACAAGACCTCAAAGATTAATTACCACACTAATATTAGTCCTGTCATTTTCATGTGCATGCCAAAACTATACAACCCAACATATAAAAGAGAATCTATACCCAAAAGCTTGTGTTGGTGGTGGTGAAAGCGACTGGCTGTGACGGACGTCTACTCTACTAATCTTCGACCTACAAGTTTAAACAAGTAAACTCGCTGAGCAAACTTTACTCAATGAGTGCTTTAACCGAAGTTGAAACAGTACTCATTTAAAAACATTTAAATGAAAGCATAGTAAATCATTTAGAAAATCAGCAAATAAAAACTATTAAAATTATGAAAACATCCATTTGAAATACATATTTAGCTCTACTGGCACTCAAAACTTTAAACACATAAAACGAGGTCTTCCGGTGATTGGACGATAGATATGAGACCAAATTTGGAATCCTTACATCGAGAGCTTCAATTTGGTATATTCATTTGCAAGGTTTGTTGCCGAAAAAAAAAGGGTCAAACGGCCTATCGGCTGAAGAATCCTAAAGTACATTTATTTGATAGTACATGGGCTAAAAGTGTCCACTAGTATACTCAAGGGCTAAAAGTCCCAAAGTATAATAGTAAGGATTTAAAAAATGATTTTGCCCTAATTTTTTAGTCAAATAAGTAATAAATGTTCTTGTTAGCTAATAAAATACTATTATTTACTAATTTTGAGGGTTAAAAATTGTTTGGTAGGTTTTTGAAAGAACCTAACCCTCGTTTCTATAGGGTCTTTGGCCCTTTGGACCACATGGTATGCCCACTGTGCTCTAGCTAGAGATGTCTGGGCCTTCGAAAGTTGCATTGCTCTAGCTAGATTCCAATTTCAAACTTGATAAAAAAAAAAATTTAGTTTTTAAATGAAAAAATGATATACAGCTTAAAATGAAGTGTTAAAAATGATTCTAAAATTCATTTAGAGATCCAATATCATTATATTAATCATATGTCTCATTGCAGTATTTTGTGCTAATATCCTCTCTTTTTTAAGTGATATTATTTGTTAATTTTTTTTAGAAAATATTTTCCACTGTTTTTCTATCTTAGAAATGTTATAGTCTTAAATTTTACAATATCTTTATTCATTTTAATTAAAAATTAGATTGTATTTGTAGGAATATTAGTAAAAAAATTAAGTAAAAGACTGAACTGAAGCAGAATTAGAACTTATCAATAAAATATCTTAATTTTATATTTTATTTTATTTATTATTAATAAAAATATCTTTTATCATAGGGGCAAAGCTAGTAGTCTGGTAAAAAGACGCTTCATTTATCGGTCTAATAAACTGAGTTAGATCCTCGTAAAATTCTAGAAAAAAATATATTTTGTGTGAAAATATCATATATCTTGCGTAAAAAAATTATCATTACAAGCCAAGCAAATAAGGAAGTAAAGAAATACTAAAGGAAGAGTTACATTTCATCATTCATATTCCAAGGAGGTGGTGAAAATATTCTATGCAAAATATATGCAAAACTCCAACTATATAAAATTATATTTTCAGAACTTCTATTCCTCCTTTTATATAATACTAGTTTTTCTTAGCATGCATTACACGCGTTAACT
>CATIWJ010068995.1:0-24605 GCA_949640765.1 Croton laevigatus | reverse complement strand
AGATTTTGTGTTGCATGAACGAGGGATTTGTTTTAAATAATCAAAGGTTATCTTTAATTTGCATATATTTATAAACATGCAAAGGTCTCTAGGGATTGGGATGCTTTAAGAAAGCATATAGTAAAGTTATAGTATAAATTTAGGTCTTAGTTTGTCATTTATTGTAGTTTCACTGTAATGGGAATAATTATATAATGGAATAGTGACGGCACGTCAGCGGCTGACGTGCCGTAACGAACCAATGAAATTTATCCATTTGTCATTAATTTCAATTACCTATGGACAATTAATAAGTGACGGCATTAAATACAACATTAATTGTCCATAGGTAATTGAAATTAATGACAAATGGATTAATTTCATTGGTTCGTTACGGCACGTCAGCGGATGACATGCCGTCACTGTTCCATTATATAATTATTCCTAAGAATCATCATCGAAAAACAGCTGGTAAGGTCATTTTATATAAAATCAATTAATTTATATTAAGTCCAACATTTATTGCATAATAATCTTTTGATATATTTGATTTTTCTTGGATTTGTGATACACTTTCCAACATATTGGTATCATAGGTTTGTGGGAAAAAGCAAACAAATGATAATTAAAGAAAGGGTGAGTTAAGAGTTTACATATCTAGAGTTATTAATGGTGAACAAAGTGTAAACAACATGAAAAGTAGCAGTTGTACTGTGAATATTGGTCTGTCCATTTTGAGGTAACTTATGGAATGGAATAGAAGAGAAGAGAGGGTGAAGATTATCATGTTGATGGAAAAAGACAGAAATCAAAAGGGACCATTTTCTGATGAAAATTTGCAATTATCTCATCACTGCAACATTAAAAAATAATATCATAAACACTAAGTAATTCTTTGTTCACTCTGATTATACTCCAGGATAAGTATTTCTGGTGAGTTCTACTATTTTATTTTATTAATGTTGGAATAGAAGAGAGAGAGGCCCTGTGCCACGTGCATATCTTAAATCTTTATGCTGTGAAGATAAGATGATAAATTGGTGTTTGATAATATAATAATTCAAATGGGAAAGAAAGAAAAGTATTGAACGAACATTGAACAAACTGCCATTCTATACATTTTGGATTCTTTCTTATTTTAGGTTGGATGCTTTTAGGAGAGAACATGTTCCCTCTTTTGAATCATCTAATATACTTTTATTTTTACAATTTGTCATCTTTCCATATCGCAAATCCAATTAATTAAGGCTTATTTTTTCTTTTAAAGTTATTAAGTGGCACAAGACCAAGAAAAATAACATAAATAATGATTCGTGATTTGATTTAATATTCTATTCTACTCTATTAATATAAAAAACTGATCGACACTGTCTAGTAGTTCTTGAATATTTTTACCACTGTTCATTAGTGGTGGGCTTTTTGAACACTTTGAACAGTTGTTGGACGGTTTTTGAGCCGTCGGTTAGGGTAGATTCACGGGTTAGCTTAGATTTAATTCAAGGGCGTTTTGACAGTTTGACTCCTCTGTTCAGGGGAGTATAGGCATCAGTTCAAGAACAATTCTGATTATTCAATGTATCAATTTATGTATGGTTCAAACGGTTTCAATTTCTTTCGGTCAGGGTTCAGCACCACAATTCGCATGGTTCAACCCGATCCATTGCCACCATCTCAAGAGTAAGGGACAATAGAGTTGTAAAATTGGACTTTGTCGTTAGAATTGTGAATAGTGGAGAACCGAAAAGTAAAAAAAAACAAATAACAATCACACATACGTAAAGTCAAATTACCAGCACATAAAGTCAAATTGCCAGCTAGCACCATGAAAAGAAAACTACCGGTTCAAAGAAATGATCAGCTTATGTACTTGCACTCAGGGCAGTCACAATCAACTCCTAATCTGCTCTGAAAAGTGTGCCAAACAAAGGGAGCAAGCTGTGACATTTGCGTCAGTTTATGTACTACTAGTACTAGTTTAAAATCTCCACCGACCAGTTAGCCGTGATTTTTGACCGCCGGTAGCTACTTAATTTACTTTCAGAGCAACCCAATTAAATTATGGGTCAAGTTGGGTTTTTTTTTTCTCATCTTCTGACAAATGTCATGTGAGTGTGGGGTTTCAAAATATAGTGTAAAAAAAATAAAATGAATAAAAAATCGTAACAAGCAAAGCAACGAGTACTCAAAGATCAAAAGCACTTATTAAAGAAGAAGCCATAAAAGAAAGTCTCCCAAAGTGGTTCATGCACTGATTCTCTTTAATATCAGCCTTCAGATTTGTGGGCCTAAATTCGTGTAAGGTCTATTTACCATTGATCTTTACTAATTGTGGGTTTATTCGATTGATCTATGGCAAAGATCCAACGGTTGTTATTTAATATGTTCAGATTTAGCCCCACATAATGGGCGGTCAGTATCAAATATCATAAATTCATCATAAATGATCTCAGACTCTTTCTTTTTTTTCTCTCTGTCAACTTTGCATGAATAAAATATTACGAACGAGTTCTTTTTTTTTTTTTTAACAAAAAATATTACGAACAAGTTGCTATATAAACACACTTTCTCTGTAATCCTACTGAATTGGGTGATGGGTTTCTGATATAATTCTGCACTTTCTATCTCTGCAAAAAAAAAAAAGGCTTTTTCTCCTCCTCCTCCTTATTCTTTCTCTCTGTGACTGTACTATTTATTTTCTCCATACCTCTGTTGCTCAGTTCATCTCTTTCAGCCCATTCTTTCCTCCATACGTAGACTTCTTTTTTTTTTTCATTTTTCTTTCCTAAAATCTTGGGTTATTTGACATGGATGTTGACTTAATGAAATCGTCATCCTCGTCATCAGGAGAAGATGAACAAATCGACATAATGACAATGATGATGCAAATGGAAAAGCTTCCTGATTTCTGCGACCCCAATCTGCAACAAGAATTTCCTATATCCACATCCAATAATACTAATAATAATACTACTACTTATAACCTTTCTTCTTCTTCTCTTTCTTTACCATTTATGCCCACTACAGCTCCAATTCAAGAACCCACCATACATAATAATACAAAATTCAAGAATTCATTAATAGCTCCATTTTCTAATGCAAATTCATTTTTAACATCAATGGAGAAGAAGAACTCAACAACTGCAATTAGAGAAATGATATTTCGTATTGCTGCAATGCAACCTATTCATATTGATCCAGAATCAGTAAAGCCTCCGAAAAGAAGGAATGTTAAAATATCTAAAGATCCTCAAAGTGTAGCAGCAAGACATAGAAGGGAAAGAATTAGTGAAAGGATAAGGATTTTGCAAAGATTAGTACCAGGTGGTACTAAAATGGATAC
Organism: Croton laevigatus; assembly: GCA_949640765.1. Lineage (NCBI taxonomy): Eukaryota > Viridiplantae > Streptophyta > Magnoliopsida > Malpighiales > Euphorbiaceae > Croton > Croton laevigatus. The sequence goes on along the minus strand of CATIWJ010068995.1, from coordinate 21,286 downwards.
TGCTTCTATGTTAGATGAAGCGATACATTATGTTAAGTTTTTGAAAAAACAAGTGCAGTCTTTAGAACAAGCTGGTGCTAATAGACCAACAATGGCTGGAATTGGATTTCCATTTTCTGCCGGTTTAACAACATTGCCTAATAATAATAATAGTTTGGGTTATTCTTCTATGGTCAAGAATTGTAGCCAGTTGAGTCCTGGTATGGTGAGTTCAATGCAGATGCTTAGATAAACAAGAGGATTATTATGATTGGGTTAAGCTTAATTATGTATTAGTTATGGTTTTTCATTAGAGATATTGTAAATTACTACCACTACTGCTGCCGATCCTACTAATACTTAAGAATTAAGATTATCGATGAGGTGTTATCTTGTTTCTTAATTTTTATATTAATTAATGTAAGCCTTTTTAGAAATATATATATATATATTGTTCAATTAATTATCTTCTCTTATTTATTGCTTCCAGAAGATCTTTGTCTAATCTATCTATGAGTTAATTAATTATGATTATATTATTAAGTAATGAAATGGAGTTCCAAAGAAAGATTACAAGTCTTTATTTCTTTCTGTTGTCCGCTCTTTTTGCCCTTTCTATTTCTTCACTTTTGTTCGTTTTTGGAAATGTCTTCTGTATCTGAACTTTTATTCCTTACGCATATACTCAAAAAAACAAAAATCTTATAAAGAGTTACTGATAGTCAACAGAGTATACATATGTGTGTCAGTAAAAATTAGCTGGAATTTTTCAATCATGCACCTTGGATCTCTTATTACACTATCAAGTAGATGTTGTATTCAATATGTACGAAACTTCTGATCGTCCATATTTTTCTATTTTAGATTCAAAACTTTTGATGGGAATTGAAACCACTAAAAATAAAAACCTACTCTTTCTAATAAATATTAAAACTACAAATAGAGTGAGAATGGTCAAACCTAAGGGACTAGCATTGTTGAAGGCTAACCAAAACTAAAACAGTAAAACAAAATTAAAAGTAAAAATGGAGGGTTTTTGTGATTTTGATCAAACAAAACGAAAATCAAACAGTAGATAAATTAAAATTCGAAATTAATGGAAAACAAACTCAGCCAAAGGTAATTCGCGGTATGAAGTTTATATTAATTGGTTATCGACTCTAGAATAACTTTTTAATTTAACATTGCAGACAAGTTATACCCAAAAGAAACGTCTCACAACCAATCTTTTCTTATTATTAGATTGTTAAGATATGATTTAATAATAAGCCTTAATTAACAAATAACCGACAAAAGAATTAATTTGCCAATTGCATTAAAAATTAGAAAGACATTGCCCTAATCAATAAAGACTACGAGAATTCATTTAAATTAGATTATATTTTTACTTAATATAAACCAAAAGTCTAGTCATAATTAAATTATACCAATCGATACTTATATCAATTCGACTAAACAACCGGATCTGTAATTTTTTTAAAAAATATTTATATAAATATTATAATTTTTCATTTATATTATAAAAAGTAAATATATGATGTTTTTGAAAGCAAAGTAAATATATAAAAAATTAAACAGCCCCGTTATCATTCCTACTTAGGCTTGTTTTTAAGGCCATATCCTCTGGTTAAAGGAGCACTTTGTTGGGTGGCTTGAAGCCGTATGCATACTCAATGGCTTGCACATGACTACTCAATTACAAATGACCCTGCTTTGAGACGGTTATATAAACCGTATCTAAAAAATGTCTCCAATCAATTAAGTAAAATTATGTACGAACAGTTAATAAAACCGCCTTAATCATAATGCTGCCATAGACCATATTTGTAAAGGTATAGAAAATTTAGGAGTATTGATCTCTAGAACGACTTCTTGTCGGAGTATGTAGATAGCAGTTGTTGGATAATTTTATGAAATAATATTTATATATTAAATATAATATAAGGTTAAAATAATTTTATGTCATATATGCTATTATAATAGGCTTAGCCCAATTGATTAAAGTTACTATAGGCTTATTTGAGTTATAAAGTATGTGCTAATACATTTATATACACTTATTTAATATCTAATTTTATGGTGGGTTAAATTAGAATAAAGTAGAGTTGTGCATATATATAAGAATTATGGTATCCAGTTATATGCATCATTATTTTCTGATATCCCATCGTTGGAAAAGAGAGCCTGCCTTTTTCCAAATTGATACGTACTAATCTAGAAGGCTAAGAACTGCAAGACTAAGGATTCCGTTTGCGAATATGGATTTAAGTACACTTTCACTTCTAGTTTGATTTTGTTCTTCGATGATTTGACACGAATGATCCTATATTGATTATGGTGTTCATCAAATAAATTTTGTCCTAATAGTGGTGACTTGAGTTGCCATCGCTAAGGATTACTTTGATAAGGTCAAACTAGAGGATGCGGAATTTGCTTAGAATCTAACTCAGGTTTCATAGGCAAGTTCTCCTCACCTAATAAGTTCAACATGCTACAAGTTTGGTTGACAAAAGTGTGAAAATATACTAGGGCGATTTGAAGATTCAATGTGAAGTAGCGCAAAATACACCTTGGGCGAGTTTAAGGCAAGCAAAATTCAATGTGAAGTAGCGCAAGGAATTAGTGCATTTTGGGAGAAGTCGTCGTATCATCACTAAGTTTATTATGATCCAAAATAAGTTTGAAATATTAGGTAAATAGTATAATTTTTTTTTTCATTTTATATTTATCAACAAGTTTACATAAAACACATGTGTTTACATACATTTTCTATTTACGATATTGATAAATATGTTTATTACTTATATAAAAAAGATAAATAAGTATATTTATAATAACTAAAAAGTGATATTTACTAAAAATAAATTTTAAAAATTACTATTCATTACAATTTCCCAAATATGAATAATTCTGTTACTAGGTACTCTTGTTATAAGATCATTGTGAAAAAATTAGTTCATATTACTTTCCTCATAAAATTTTTTCCTATTTCTTATTATTAAAAATAATCACATTTCATGTTAGATATACAATTATTATTGTTTTTTTGGGGAATATTGGATATACAATTTTGGTGAAAACTGAAATAGATATAGGGTATTTAAGTTCGGCTTTCATACATATTAAACTTTTGCAACTATACCCATTAGTATTCTATTCTACTATCAACTTCAAATAGATCGGTGCAGAGCATTGCTTGATTTATACGTAGGTATACATATTCATGGATTTAAATTAAATATCATATGCTATTACATGCCCTATATATATTTTATAAATGGAATATATATATATATATATATAAATGGAATATTTTATATACTCTGAACTGAAGGAAATCTTTTTTGAAAGCAAAACAATTGACTACTGACTTTTGATCTTATTTAAACAAATTAAGATGGCTTGAAAAAGACATCAACACGAGTGTGATTATAACCCTCTTTTTCCCTAACAAAAATATAAATTAATAATTAGTTTGATATATAGTTTTTATATATATAAAAAAATTAAATTGTGTTTATTAATATAGGAAGAGAAGGAGAATGGGCAGGAAGGTTGCCTCCCAAGGCAGGGTCGAATTATGGTAGTGTTGATGTCTTGAGGATCATGCTTCACTAAAAGCCAATTTCTCTCCCACCTCTCTACCTAAGCAAATCAAGCCAAAATGGGTATTATTATTTTGTTGCAATTATTATTATTAGTTTAATATTATTTTTGGTCTTGGCATAAACTACGGGTATGTTAAATTAAAGCCGGCTAATTCAGTTCAGAACTTTGTCACATCCAATGCTCTTTGCTTTTTCCAAAATTGTATTTAGGTGATGTTTAAAATCAAGTTGTAGTGTTAATTGAGCTACAACTCGTGGGTATTAATTTAATAATATTGAATTATATTAAAAATATATATGGTAGAGAATTAAAGAAAACGATAAAATAGTCAAACCACATCTAACAAATGGAGAGGACATGTGTGATATCCCACTAAGGTCCCAACATACCACAGAAGGGATTTTGATTATATATATATATATATATATTCTTCTTTTAATAGCATTTTTTTTTAATATACTAATATATATTCCATTTTTGTAGGTGCATTGTATTTGAATTGCATCCTTCCATCTGACACATTCTATCATTCTTTTTATCATTTCATTTATACACGCATCCACCTCTTTTCTTAGGATAAGTTCCCATGTTCTTTGTGACAGGATAAAAAAGTCTATCATAAGAACATTCTTAGAATCTTACCCTTTTTTGTCATCTTTTTCTCTTTCCGTAATTAGAGGTGTGCTCTTGTTCTAGATGGGGTTTCATTATGTTTAATTAATTTCTTCATCACTAATCAAGAAAAAGATTAATTTGATGAAGGGTGAGTCTGATATGCCGACTTTGTTTTATTATTTTTTTAAAATAAAATTATAAATTATCTGCATTTAATTTTGAGATTAATTTTAAGGATCGCAGTTTATAGATGTTTACTCTGTTTAAAAAATATCACATAAAATAAGAGACCGTTAAAGATTAAATATAAATAATTTATAATTTTATTTTTTAAAAAAAATTAAAAAAAAAAAAGGAGGTAAGGAGGACCTCACAATAACCTTACCCTTTGGTGAAAATAAACTTTCACTTTACACATTAAATATTTTGACTCGAGTAAAATTAAGAGTTGCTAAGATATTAATTAAACTACTATCGGGTATATGGTTAAGTGGTGACATAGAATGAATAGTTTTCAATTTAAACAAACCGAGTATATATGGAGAGGTTCGATTAATTTTCTTAGCCTAAATTGTCCAATTTCCCTAAATTAAACATCAGACTTTTGAAACCCCTAAAATAAAAAAACTCCAAACGAATTTAAATTTCAATTTCCAATTGTTTGGTAATTAATTTGGTTTAATTAGTTTTAATTAGATCAACTCCTATAAATCTAAAACGCTCAACATGTCATCCTCTCATTCACCCATTTAAAGGGTGTGTTAATTTGTTGTCATCGCAAAATGGTTTCTTTTACCTAACTTTAACCCAAAGTTTATTTTTAGGTTTGTTTTTTCAACAGTTCAAAAAAAAAAAAAAAAAAAAGTAATGTGTTCTAGAGATAAAATTCGAGTAGAGATTTCGATCAGCCGCCACTGCCACTTCTAAGCTTTGATTTTGACACGCGTCAAACCGTTGGAAAGATGACGTTGACAACATGAATCCAAAGCCACCAACCGTGTTTCCATCGATTCCGGTGATCGAATTTTGAAAATAAGTACATATTTTGAATTCTCACATAGAGATATTCGATTTGGTATACTCGCTTACCCCATTTGTTGTCGGAAATGAAAGTCGAATTTTTGGTTTGTGCAATTTCATTTTTTATCCTTGTGAAAATATTTATTTTGGTTTTTTTGGCAGAGTTCAGTTTAGTACTTTAACTATTTTTTTTTTTAATAAAATGATTAAAGTGTTTAATAATCACAAAATATAATGACTAAAAATATAATATTAAAAAATAGAGGGACTAAAATTTCTAATTTACTCAAAATCCAGGACTAAATAATAATAATAATAATAATTAATTTTTTAAAAACAATAATTATAATATAATTAAAAATTTTTACATAATATATTAAATATTAAAAATAAAATAAAAATCGATATTTAATTTATAATTATAATTACACTCTTACTGATATTTCACATCGTAACTGCAACCACTACAAAAATTTTATCAAACACTAATCCGAATCAGCTATCCACCATCCACTATTAGTCCGTAAGTACGAATATATAAATCAAACAGACCTTTAGATATTATATATAATTTTATAAAAATAGAAGTATTTAATTATTAATCTGTAATATAATTTATCTATAATATATGAAAAAGAGCTCAGCAGCTTCACCAACTGACTGAGCTAAGTTCTTGTCCCTTTCAAGGGACGAACTTATAAAGTGTATGAAAGACTAGTTTTATATATGAACGCAATTGTATCAAATATAGTTTTATTTTAAATTTCATGAATATAGTTGAAGCGGAGCAAATGGCTATGGATTTCTTAGAAGGCCTTGAACGCAGCAAGTTTAGCAATAGATTCAAGAAAAAAGCCCAATTTTCTCATATGATGTCCATTTGAGGCCATAATAGCTTTCCGGAAAGGATTTTGCGAGATGTACAATTTTGAAAAGTGCAATAAGAGGTCATATGGCTGCGTTGCAAACCTTGGGGGCCAAATTCTATTGTTTAGGGCCTCAATTTTACATTTGAAATATTTTAGGACTATTTTGTTATTGTTGTTAGGGTTTTGCCTCGCCTATATAAGGTATATTTTATCGTTTTGTAAGACAATTTTTTTTTTCTTAATCAATTTACAAACAATTTCGATTCCCTTTCTAGGGTTTATTATCCTTGAACGCTTACACTGCGTCAATAGTTTTCACCTATAGTGGTTCTTAAAATGCATATGATTTAGGATTTATTATTTTTAAATGCGCTTTTACGCTGCGTCAATAGTTTTCACCTATAGTGATTCTCAAAATGCATATGATCTATGTCTCAAGGTATATGTCCTTGCTCAATTTCTAATATAATTTGCATTAGGTAAAAAATATAATTTTATAGACTAAAAAATTATCAAACAAGATTAAAGTTTAAAATAAAAAAAAATAATTGTGAAAATGAAAGATGGGAGTCAACATGCACCAAAACTACATATAGTACAAGGTGGTTATCCATTGGGTTACAACAAAATTACAAGCAGTTTACAAGAAATTTATTAGAAATTGGAAGGAATGAAAAGATACTATTATTATTCATATTACTTCCTCCATACCAAATAAGTATATATCAAGGCTTTGGGGAATAAAAGATATTATATATCAGGTGTGACATGTTGATCATCTTACATTCTACGAAAAGTATAGAATACGGAGATTTCGAGTTCGATTTCTATCAACCACATTATTAGCACCAATTTAGTGCTTGTTTAAAAAGGATGACTACCCTATTATATAGCCCACAATATTATATATGATACTACTTCTGTATTTTATAATTCTTTATATTTACTTTTTATCAATACCAACACAAATCAGCTTTTTACCAATACCAAGATATAAATAATAATAAATAATTACTAATATTCTAAAAACTTACTTTTTCACCAATACCAATAAAAAAATAATAATAAATAATTACAAAACTTACTATAAATAAAAATGTAAAGAACTAAAAAATACACCAAAAAACAGAAATGTAAAGAACCATAAAATACGGAGGTAGTACCAAATACTTAAATAAATTTGAAATTTATAGATATTTAAAGATTGATGGATGCAATTTTTTTTTCATTTTTATTCTTGTAGTTAATAATTATTTAAAATAATATGTATACAAGGACATTATTTATTAAATTTATATTATCAAATAAGTTTCAGGAGTATGTATTTAAAAAAAAGAAAGGGTACTTAAGAGGTAATAGACCATACATATTGCAATTCTGGCAACTAATTTGTGTCATTTCAAATTCATTTAAGCACTATGTAATGGCTTTTAAAAGGATTTTTTAGGATAATATTCATATAAATTTGTTACGTACCCTTAATAACAACTTTCTTTGAATAATTGACTGTATATCGCAAGAGTTCTTACACTATATTTATTGTAATATAGAGAAACTAAAGGGAGGTGGCATAATAAAGTTAGGGAGGTGGAACCATAAATGCAAAATTGGTCAAAATAAGATTTTATTTTTATTTTAAACACTTGGGGAATTTTTTGTTTTTTGTTTTGGGAATTACAAGGTGCGTGCGAGAAGGGACAATAAAATGGTTGGTTGGCTGGTTGGATTAGATCTTGGCAGGAGTGCTGAATTTATAGGACCATGGGGAATGAAAGAACTCTTATCTATTATTTTTATTTTAGATTGTGGACCTTATGTATCAGTTTCTTCCAATTCGAACCCATCTTTACGTCCCTTATGCTAGGTGAGCTGAATTTTTATTTTTCAAATCCGACACAATAAATTTCCTTCTGCATGGCTTTCGCTTTTCTCCACAAGAAATAATAATAATAAGGGTGCTTCAACCATGCACCGTTTTTCTTTTTTTTTTTCGACTCGCACGGTAGGTTGTCTATAAGGAGTTTCGATACCAATTTTAATAAGTTAACAGAAATCGACTATATATTATAAATTTCATATGACTACAAATTCAACGGTCTTAATTATTTTATATTTAATTTATAATATAAAGTCAAATTCTGAGAGCTGAGAATGAATGAAATTGATCTCGATACTCAATACAAATAATCTACATACGAGTTGGAAAAAAAAATTAAAAACCATGGATTGTCTTGCAATTTTACCGTAATAATAGTACTTACCAACCATTTTCCTCGCAGATATTAACTTGGAAAATTTTAATATCAAAAGGAGCTGAAAAATTTATTGAGAATGGACGAATTTATTAAACAATAATAAAAAATTATATATCTCAGACACTTGATTAATATGAATTTTATACTAACAATAATATTAGCGTACAAAAATATAGAAGGTCATGTGTAAGCTAAACATTTGCACAGGTCCTCAATTTTTTTAGACTAGAAATTGAACTTGGGACATATAGATTGCTTATATTCCACTAAAACACTCTTAAAATACAAGTTTCTTATTCATTTTAATTATATATAATAAATGGGTTAACGCTTAATTTTAATATTTTGTACAGAGCCTCTCAAATTTATGAGACCGCCCTGTTAGTATACAAACCATATACTATAATGCTGATTTCTATATGTATTCAGATGTTCTGCCAGGGATGGAGTTTTTATGTGTTGAACAATTATGTATTCCTAATTCCTACGGGTGGGATAATGCATTCGTCAATGGACTTTTTCCACTGCAAACTACAAATCAGATTATGTCTATTCCACTTAGTCTTGGACAATCAGATGGTGTGGCATTGAATTAAAAATGGTGTTTATAACGTGAAATCGGGGTATTGGTTTATTATAAGGGCCGGTTATGAAGTTTTCGTCGGAACTTCAGCCTGTTTCTTTGTGGCCGTTGTTATGGAAATTGCAGGTCGGAGAAGAATTTTACATTTCTTTTGGAGGGCAGCTAGGAATATTTTGCTTAGAAAGGATGTTTCAGCCACTAGAGGAGTTCCTTGTGCAGGGCATTGTAATGTACCAGAATATGTTCTTCATTGTTTCGTTACTTGCCCTTCTGCCAGTTCTTGTTGGACTTTTGCTGGTTTCGATCGTTTACGTATGATTTAATTATCTGTACACTGTCCGTGATCGGTGTATGTAGTAGCACAAATATAGAAGTTTACAACTAGTATATGATCAAAATATATATATGTATATACAAATTGTATATACTTTGGGTATATTATCGAGCTCAGGTTACGCCAACACACACTCCAACTCTTCTAACCCCCCGCCCCATGTATGTTATATACAAAAAGTATACAACTACTATACAATATGTATAGCACAAGCAATTTAAGGTATGCTCTTGCGCTTAATTATTAATTTGTTAAGATTTTTTTTCCCAAATATTAATTTGTTAAGATACACAAGGAACGATAATGAGATGAGAATACATCATAGGGATACATCAAATTGTGTAATAAAAAGCTTAATGAAACCTCTATGTCCTAATGTAATAATTCTTCATAAGACACGCTAGGAGAATTGAGTTTAAACTTAAATTGAAGCCAGGATTATTACCAAACTCTTATAAATCTTCTTATAAGCTATTTATAAAGGTGGGCTATTGCGAGAAGATTACTTATTGTTGCCTGAGCAATATAAGCATATGGACACTCTTGTCCCTAATATAATTACACAAAAGACAAATTCTCTTTCTTTTCTGTTATACAAAACAGAAAACATTAATGATAAGCAGTAAATTTAGAAACTCTAGAATAAGGCTTCAAGGTACTCCAAATGTAAAAATATCAAAGAAATGCTCTGGGGATATTAAATATTATTCTGGCAATAGTGCCACCTTTTATAAATTATTTTTTGCCTTAGATATAGGGGGAGGGAGACAGGAGGGCCACATATTATTGTTATGGGGTGTCGAACTATGGTTAGGCCTTCCACATATGTTTGTCTTTACCAAATACTTGTGTATTTCATATTACGTAACTTAAAATGTAAAAGCAAATTGTTTTTATTTTTTGTTCCCAAAATTTAAAAGCAAATTAGAAGCATAAATTTTTGCCCAACATTCTAAGAATTCATCTGCAATATCTCAACCTATTGGCCTACTTTAAATCCATAAACCAAATCAATACATAATACTAATATGATTTTAAAATCAATTATTGAGACTGGGAATTTGAAGTGCAAAGTGCACAAATACATAAAAATATAGTAGAATTCAAATTTGGTAACGAAAGAGCTAGGCAGAGAGATGGCCCTGTTCTATGAGTGATGCAATACAATCATCAAACATTTCCTTTATACTCTTGAACTCAAATCCTAAGCTCTTCAATTTTGATGTGTTCAAATCATAAAATGGTCTGTTTAATTGCTCAAACCTGAAAATTAAAAGGTAAATTACACATTGTTATTTTATTGTTATGTTATAATAATAATAACCATAATAATAATGCTGATTAGTGATTATTACCTTTTTGGGATTGGTAGAGAAGGATAATTAGCAGCTAAAAAGGAGACTAATTCATCATTATCTAAAACAGATGAGCTACACAGGAATCTTCCATATGCATTTTCATGTTCATAAACAAGGATATGGCAAAGTGCCACATCATCTATGTGTACATAACCCATCCTTCCATGCCACTTGAATTTCTCTGTCTCTCCTGTTTTCATTCATTCAAATTGTTAGTTATTTCAAACCATGCTCTTTGTTACAACAAAATTTCATATTTTTACCATGAATTTTAAACAAAAAGCGCGAACTAATTTGAATTCGAGTCAGAAAGGATCACTAGTAACTGCGGTAATTCTTTATATTGAAGTATGATTAATGGACAATTTAAAAAGAGAAAGTACCTTGCAGCAAGCCAAGAACATCAGAAGCAGTTGAACATAACTGAGGTGGCAAACTTGGACCGATGACGAAAGAAGGAAGAACAGTTATCAAATGAATCCCATTTTTGTTGCAGAATTCCCATGCAGCTTTTTCAGCTAATGTTTTTGATAAAACATACCATGCCTTTAAATTCATTAATTAATACATTAATTAACTAATATTGTTAATGTCCAATATATTAATTAATGCTTTTGAAAAATAATGCAATTTTTCTACTACAAGAACACTCTTATATAAGAACACAACATGATTGTTAGATGATATTTTGATCGTAATTATGTAAAACACCGTCCAAATGGTGGAAACGCGCGTTCTTATATAACAATCTTATTATACTAACTCAAAAATAATATATATATGTACCTGCAAACTCTCGCAAAGTTGCACAGAACTCCAAGAGGACTCGTCCAAAGGTACTGTAGGATCAAAATCATCTCTAACTCTTACTGTTGAAGAAGATGAAGTGAGAATCACGCGCTTCAGAAATGGGTTTTTGGCACAAGACTTCAAAACATTCAACGTGCCTTCAACTGCTGGTTCTAAGATTTCTGCTTTTGGATCAGATGAGGGAGTGACCACAGGAGATGCAGTGTGGAATACACCTTCACATCCAAATATTGCATCATCAAAGCTTCCAGTTTCCATTAAATCAGCTTTCATTAATTGAAGTCTTTCTTTAGCTCCTTCAAGCTTCCATAAATGAGCTAATTTCTTCTCATCTCCTACCCAAAAAACATCCACTAATTACAATGGTTCTTGATTAATTAAAATTAATTAGTAAAAGCAAGGGAGATTCGATGTAAAAGAGGAAGCAAATGGATTTAAACATGCACGAAATCAGTGGTAACATTACGGCAGAAATCGAATTCGAGACTACGTAAAAGCAAGGGAGATTATAAACACAAACCTGGATCTCTTACTGTTCCAAATACATGGTAACCTGATAATAGAAGTCGCTTAATAAGCCATGAAGCTAAATATCCAGAAGCACCTGTTACACAAACTTTGCCTTTCACTTGATCCATGTGAAAGTTCGTAATTGCATCCAATTTGTTGATGAAATGTATATATAAGATTGGATAATTTTAGTAGTTGAGAATTAGGAGATTAATTATGTATTAATGGAAAAGGAAGGTAAGTCATGCCTATTACATATTACAACTCTCTTTTCATGTTAGCTACTAATTCTCTAATGGACCAGTTTAGGCTTCATTTTGATGGGCCTGCATGGCCCATATCTTTTCTGTTGCAAGAAAAGCTTCGGCTCCAAAACGAAATGGCCCATATAATTTCTGTTGCAGTGGGCCTGAAAACCGCTTTAACGAAAATTTTTGGTTTTTCTTTTTTTAGCTTTTTTTTCTTTCAATTAGAAGATTGGATTGTATATTTTCCATCAAGTTTCAAAATCAAAAACAGTATGTAACAGTTAAATTGTAAGCTGTGTTCAGGGGAGTTATTGTCTATCATTGGCGTCTATGGTAGAATCAGTCAAGAGCCCGAGAGCCGGTAGTTTACCCTATAGCGAAAAGAGGATTCCTCACTTCTTTTTTTCATTCAAAACAAAACCGTGCATGAGATTTTCATCTCGCACAGCTCCTAAGTGATAAAAGAAAAAAGAATTGACTCTATATTAAAAATTAAAGATGATTGCAAATTTAACCGTACAGATTATTTTGTATCTAATTTATAATGCAGAACTAATTTTCGAGAACTGGGACATATTTCTTAGTGCAAATTATTCATCTTATGATTTAGAAAATAAACAAAAAAGAATGGAAAATCAGCTACTTGAGTATCACTACGTTGAGACAACTTAAATTACCATTTCTTTTAACATTGCTAATCGAATCTTAATTACAATTATATTATATTATTTATATTATATTGGATTTACAACTGAGATGGAAAAGATATAGAAAATGAATAAGGGCATAAGTCCAACCTTAAAAAGCATTGTCCATATTATACTAATAAATCTATTATAATCATCAAGCTTTTATAAATTTTATTTAATTGATGACAAAATTTTTATACTACTGTAAAAGTATAATGATTGTATTAAATTTTTAAACCTTTTATTTAAAATAGTTTCTAATTTGAAGTTTAAAATCATATAGTTTATACCAAATATTTTTATATTAAAAGTTTTTCAGTAAAATCAATGAATACTCATGATATAATCTATCCAGCACTTTACTCGACAGGAATGAATTTCGCAAAATTTACTCGGAATATGTTCCACGATGAACCATAATTCTAATTTGTACATAGTGAAATCTAAAAGTTTCTTACTCTGATAAGTGACAATCATAGACTATTTATAGTGAGTTTAAGCGGTATCACATACGTGGTTGATGATCTAGAGCGGTGAGGTCGGTAGCTCGTGACAAGACAGCGGCTCACGGATAATTGGTGGCCCACCATCCTTGAGCATAGGCGACCTCTTCTACCAAGGAAAATGACGACCTTTGCTTAGTCAACAGCAGGTGTTCTTGCTAGGCTCACAGCTTCATCCTCACTATATTCTGACAGGTAGGTTCCTAAAAAGTGGAGAGGCTTACAATTAGTCGTTAAATAAATATCTAATTTAAATTTTGTATATAATATAAAAAATATCTAATAAAAGTGAATTTTGCTTTTTATTAGTAAAGTCTACTAATTGAGAATGAAAATATAAAGATAACTATGCTTAATGCTTATACATAAATTTAAAAAAAAAAAAAGGTGGCTCATATTATAATAGAATCGAATAGGGATTATACCTCACCCCTATATCCATTTGACAGCAACTTGTTTTGGCTGTGTCTTTTGGGTACATTGCATATGCAAATTGTGCTTTTAACTTAACCTTTTTACTTCATCGATCAAATCCACTTACGTATTAACACCAAACCCTGCAAGTGTAAGTGTTATATTCCTAAGATAAACATTAATTTGAAGTCAGCAAATGGGAACACCTTTTTTAATTTCTATCTCAAACCCAAACAAATAGAATAATATAATATTCAAATTAGATAAGTGTTTGAAATTTCATATTTGAATGGTCACGTAAATTTCATATTATATTACTCTCCCATTTCCACTTACTGTTTGTGACTCTGGCCTTAATTGGTCCTTTTTTACTACTAAATCAGGATTTGAAATTTCTAATAAAAATTATAATATAAAACAAAGATCCACCAAAATTGACCCTTAATTTATCCATTAAGTCAGTTACTTCTTGGAAACGTGGTGCATGAACAAATTTTTTTTTTTTCAAATTTAGACATTATTTAAACGTGTATTCTTTACTCTTTCAAAAGTGTGAATGGGTTTGGCTTCTTCATCTTCTAATAGTTCTTATTACTTTGATTTATTCAATTCAATTGCTAACCCCATGTAAAGTCAAAATCAAAATTGTCAAAGGTTAATTTTTTATTATTATTATGAAGAAATAAAAGAATATGTAAGCAAGAGGAATTCCTATATTCCATGATTTGTGGATCAAAGCTATCTAATATGGAACCCACTTACTCTGCAAATTTAATAATCACCGTTGAAGTCCCATCATGCCAATTTGCTCAATATGAATGTATTATAAGAAAACCGGAAAAAAAAACCCCACCCCAAATGATTTTTAGTCCAGCCAAAAGAAAAGCATTGCCCTTTTGGCGTTGCCTAGAGGCAAAGCTAAACATTGCCACACAAATTCGTATTCCTTAATACTTATCCTTATAATACCAATACCAATTTTTATTTATAGTGATTTTAATTTTAATTCTAAGTAAACTCAGCACAACATTTCTCATGCCATGTTAGCCTTCTTTGCGTATGTTATGACAATATCTTTAAATTTAACATCCTTATCAACAGGTATATCGAAAAAATTTATTTAGAGAAATAAATTGTATTGGATAAAAATCTTGATTCAATAATTAATTTTTTTATCAAATAATATTGTTTTAATAATTAAATTATCATTTTTATGTATGTTAATACATATTGTAATTCAATACTGACAGTAATTGTCTGGCGTTAGCAAAAATAGAAATAAACTTTTTCTTTGTTTATTACTGAAGAAAAAAGGCAAAAATAAGCAGAAGCAGGATTTTCAAATTACGATAATTGCTGTATTTCTGATTTCAATATCTCGTAATAAAACTACGAACAGGGCTAGTCATCTTTTTCACTCTATAACGGCACAGCTTGAGAGTGTATTTTAATACTACTAGTCTTTTTTCATTATAAAAAAAAAAAGGCAAAAATAAGCAGAAGCAGGATTTTCAAAGTTGGAATCAATCAATCAAGGGTGGAAGTGGACTCAGAGCAAATAAAATACAGTAAGAAGAAAAATCAACAGGAGCTTTCATGAGATGCAGAGAAAAAGGAGCCCAAAAACGATGCACCAAAAACAAGGGTTCAGATATAGGGAATTGACCGTTCACAAAGCCATGGACCCTATTTGGTGCAAGTTGCATGGTTCATTGGTTGGTGGCTGGCAGCGGCTACTGGCTGCTATTCAATTTAAATTTAAAATATATAATCCGTTTTTGTTTAATTAATTTATGTGTTGTTGATTTGGTTTGGCAAATGTGGACCGTCGGCTAATAGACCCAAATTGACCAAAACGCGGTCGCACCGTCGGCTTGATCAACGGTTCTTTGAATCTGACATCACGTGGGTCTTATCTATTAACCGACAAAATACCGTTTTGATCGCTTCTATGATCATAATTTGACAATTTGGCGATTCAAGATTTTTTTAGTCTCTTACTTTTAAATATCTCCACTTACTAGTAGTAGCAGTCTAGTTCAACCCAACTTAAAAAAAAATAATTTAATTGCATTTTTCTCCAATTAACGGCGAGGAAAAATCATAATTAATCACATCAACACTTCTACATTACCTCTTCAATCTTTAATTCGCAAAGGTTATTAATTAGGAACAAATATAAATTTGTCACTATGATTTGATAAATATACTATTTTATTCTGCATTTTAAAAACATACTAGAATGTTCCTCTATTTTTGAAAAAAAATTATTTTTTATTTTTTTATCTAACACAATTCTAAACATCACACCTACAAATTAAAGAAAGTTTCATAATAACATCTATCTATGTATAAAAATATTTTTAATATAAATAAAATTTATGTTGGTATTGTTTTCTTTTTCAATATTAAAACCAATTGGCTAGCACATGGAATAAGTATAACTATAGGTGTGTGAAGTATGTGAGAAATTTTAGAGAATTCAGAAATATTATGCACACAAAAACTGACTTATAGATTATAGGTCTCGGTTCACTTTATATAAACGTTTCACCAGTAATGTTATTACTAAAAACCTTATTTTTTGAGTTGTGTAAATGTTAAGTCATCTTAGACAAAATCAACAAAGATTGATGAACTAATTTAAAATTAAATAAATAAGGTGATTTTGAAAAGACATAACTGCCATGTTTTTTTTCATAAATCAATGAATCATACTATTCACATTGTGATTAGTGCAACTGATTCTATTTGATTAGAGTGTATGCCTTCCATAATTTTCACATGATTATTATTAGTTCTAATTCTAATATTATAAACTAAGTTAGTTGAATTATATTATGTTGAGAAGGTAAAATTATTATTATTATTATTATTATTATTATTATTATTATTATAACACGTGTGAAAGAAATGTGTACACTTCTCATGTCAAGTAAATAAAAAGCATCCTAAATTTTATTTTTTTAGAAAAAAATGCATGACACGTGACCCATGAGATAAAAGATGCTATTAGATTCAGCAAAGAACGCCTACCTAATAAGTTAAAAAGCTCTCAAAAAACAACACTTTCACACAAAGGAATTGCTTAAGACTGAGGAAGGCCTAACTCTCACCTATCATTTTTCCTTTTTGAAGAATTATTAGCAAACTTAACTTATTAGTGCTAGCAGATATTTTGTAAATATTGACCGGTTAGTCTTTCATTAAAATTATTAATTTAATAATAAAAATATAAAAAATCATTAATATTGAAAATTAATCAACTATAAATATTGCCAAAGATGAATTGATCTAATAGGATGTAATGTCTAGATTTCTAATCATGAGATTTGTAACATTGTAAATGGAGAAAATCGGGTTGAGAGAATTGCCGCCTTAAAAGGTCTTTTCAGTGCCCTAGTAAACATACATTATTATAGGTGTCCGAAAATGTTATGGAATTCAAAGAAAAAAAAGTAAAAAATATTCCTAAAACATACTACAAAAATGAATTAATAATTTATCTTTAATTTTCACATAATATTAAAAAAAAACTAACATGTTTAATTAACTTGTTAATCAATGAAAATAGTTATAAATCTAAAAACGAACTAGTATAATTACAAAAACACAAAAACGAGCACACTATGCCTCTCCGCTGAAGGTAGGTTAGGTTTCGGCAGTTCAACCTCTTTATTCCGACAGTTCATTAGCGATTCATAGTGTAAAAAGGGTTTGGGTTAGGTGGTGCCTGGCAATGATTACGATTTACATGGGTAGGGCAAGCAAGTACATTTATTTCAAAAATTATAAACAAAAAAATATAGTTTTTTGTTGTTTGAAGTAAATTTATGTTGCTAAATAAATATGTGATCAGTGACTTGACAAATTGTATGGTCCCACCCACCATAATAAATACAAGTAAATAAAAAAAAAAGAAGTTGATAATGAAAGGAAGTGTTGAGTTGAAGTGATGCTATACTTGCACCTTCAACTTGCGCTGCCGCTTGTTAATTTCGTTCATCCACCCAAAGATAGTTAGAAAGGCAGGCACGTGACCTTCCGCTTTGGAATTTGCACTGTCACCACCCTTTTCTAACTTCCGCCCACCATCACCATTACATTTTTCATTACTTTATGTTCAATTATCCTAAAAAATTAAACTTTTAAAATTTAATACTCTAATTAATAATTTAATACTCTCATTAGTAATTTAAATGTTTAATTAAATTTACCAGTAATTAATTATTATATTATAACTGGTTTACAGTTTATTAATAAATAAATTGAACTTATTGAATAATTTTTTTTAAAATAATTAACCAAACCCGAATTAAATAATATATTGATTTTAAATACATATTGCAAGTTTCTCTTACTTTTGGGACCCATGCAGAAATTTTGAAGAGGTCCAGTCATTGAGAAAAGTCTCTGAGCCACCGACTTCCTATAGGCTGCTGATCTTACCGCTCAAAGTCACCGAACACCTAACTTATAACTGTCAACTGAGACACTTTTTTTAGCTTTCACACACACGCGTATATATATATTTTAAAAGAGATGAAATAAATTAATGTTAAAAAATCGGTGCAGGCATATTTTTTCTTAATTTTTATGCACGTATATGATAGATATTTATAAGAAATTAAATATGGTTGGGTCCCAAAAATATGTAAAAAGAGCGGCGGCAACTTGGCAACAATGACGTAATATTAAAATAATATCATAATACTAATATAAAGATAAAAATGGATTAATTACTGCTTTTTAGTTTAAAAATATGAAGTAGGAACGTGCCAACATGTGATGGGTAAGGTTGGGTGGCACGGCAGAGCAAGAAGATGTACATATACATATTTATGTTTGTAATAACAGTTCAAGTTGGCCAATGTCATGTCTTCATCTTAGAAACTTGGAATTTGTTATCTTCTTTTCTGCTTCAAAACTGGGTTATTTGAACCTTACCGTTTTCTTTTATTATACTACTATTTCTTTCTTCATTACAGTAGCTTTAGCTTGCTTATTTTAGCTACAATCCTTTTTCTTGGGAATTTCCCAACTTTTTTTAATTTTTAGAACTTTTTCCAATATATATGGAAAATGAAAATTAAATACGACAAGTTTAATTTTTCTTTTTTAAAAAAAGGAAGAAATTGTTTTGGGTAATTATAAAAAGTATATCGATTGATGGATGGATCTATCACCACACTAAAAAACACCAAAATTAATTTAATATGGAATCCATTACGACCTAAAATAAAAGGAGTTTACGATGTACGTTTTATGGCTACCCGATTATTTAATGGAAGTTTCTTAAATTGTGACAAAAAGAAGGGAAAACGTGTGGTATAGAATAGGAAGTATCCTTGACGGAGCTATTGTATACATGGAAAACAGCAATTGGTTGATGGAAGTTTCCTCTCTGTATTCTTTTTTTTTTTTTCTTATAAACAAGTGTAAAGAAAATCGGAAATTCATATTGTTGTGCTGTACATATATGAGTAGATATGAAGTTCTTTATATATATATATATATATATATATATATATATATATTTGAATGAGCTGGTCTTACCTTGCAACGAACCACTAAAAAATTGTTCAGGCAACCTTTAACTAATAATTTCTCTTCTTAAGATTCCAAATGTCGGAAGATAAGATATTCTTCTTTCTAATTTCTATTTCCTTCTTAAATCATTTTTAGCTAATTTCATAATTATTCAAATTTTTCTCACCAAAATTAAAAATTTATCGTTCCTTCTACTTTTAAATAAGCTCTAATACTTTTTTTTAAGGTGAACATCCAATGCTTGTTTATTATTAGGTGAAATGTGAGTTAATAAGTGGGATCATAAGTATTTTTAATTTTCTCAATTGTGTCAATTTAAATAAATTAAAATAGCATAGTAGCCGACTAGAGTATAATCTGGTTGGTCATTCTACTTTTTATGAAAAGTCTCAAATTCGATTTCTGCCGATCATATTATCAACATCAATTTGGTGCAGTAAGGTTTAACTTAACTATCAATGCGCATGTGATATGAGCATATGTTCTAAGATCAAGACGAAAAAAAAATGTAATGGGATCAAAAATTTTATATAAAAATTGTACAGAAATTTACAGGATTTGTACTTATTTGTAAGGAAAATAGAGGGACATATAAGGTAGAGGACAGGAGGGATTTGAAAAGGATTTGGCATTGGAAGATTTGGCAACAAGGGTTTGGTGTTTGCGTGGAAAGACAGCTACTCTTTTCAGCATATAATCTCTTTTACTCATATTCTAAACATGAGTTAGGAAATAAGATTAGTTAATCTAATTATATTATATGTCTTTTCTTTCAAGACACAATTATAAGATGCCTTACCATTATTTTAATATGCAATGATAGGGTGTCCAACTGCACTATTCAAACTCCTATTTCATTTTCGTTCGAACTGGTTGTATTCACGGTCATGAACTGTCGAATTATATTTTAGAAACAGTAAATTTATAAAATTGACTCTGTAATATAACTTACACGTAATCGGATTTTTTGATATCCACTAATATGGTTTGATGAATCAAAAAAAATTTTTTTTTATTATATATTTCCCCTAAAACTACACGTTGTTGCTTGCGAGAATGGCGATAGTTAAGTAAGGTTAAACAATTGCCATTTCAAAGATTTGATGCAATACATCCTTTACTTATTTTTCACATTTCCCATTATTTAAGTTGTTCTCATTTGGATCACTTTCTTCAAATAATTGAGGCAACAATTTCTACTCTAATAGGCTGCCGGCCAGTAAGGAAATCATGATCAAATTAAGAAATGCTAACAATTAAGATCCCATATGACACAATATTTAATTTAATTTACTTGCTGATTTTCTTACTATTTTGAGTTGTAACTACTTGCTAATTTAATAGGCTTATTCATACATTATTCTCTTGATTGTCCTTCCTATTTATAATTTTTATCTAAAAGGTTACATTGATTAATACTAGCAAATCTAATTACGAATTTCATATGGGTTCGTAAAAATATGAATTTAATAATATTTTAAGTTCTAACTCAATTTGAATCAAATTGTAACAATAATCATATTTGTTTTAGCTAAACGTGATAAATCATATATTTGAGCTAGTCTCTCGAGCATGAATGATAAATGATAAGAATGAAGAATATCATTTAGCTTTTATAATTCACGTTTTTTAATGAATACTCTCTCGAACATGAGCAGTCAATGGTAAGTGATAAGAATATTATTTAGCTTTTATAATATATCCACGTTCTAAAACGAATATTCTAAGAATATAATTACGGTTGTGTAGTAAAAAATTAGAGTCACACATTGCTTCTAGATTTTAGTTATGAATAATAAAGTTAAAAACTTAAATTAATTTGTATAATTATTAAATTACTATTATTTATTACCCTTTTCACATGTTTTGTAAATAATTATATAAAAATTTACTTTAAAATAAAAACAAATCCAAATCAAAATCTTTTGCCACAATAAGAG
>CATIWJ010068990.1:0-16320 GCA_949640765.1 Croton laevigatus | reverse complement strand
TAATAATAATAAATAAATAAATAATAATAATAATAATAATAATAATAATACAACTAATAATAATAATTCTGATTCCGATTCTCTGCTTCAAACCAAACAGTTACAAAGGGAATCAAGGGGCAAACCATTCCGTTTCTGGATCATAACCAAACAGGGAAAGGTATTCCGATTTCCTGTTTCCCTTTCCTGATTCCATTCCGTTTTCCCTGCGCGAACCAAACGCCCCTACTTGTTGGTATGAATCATTAGACAATTTTATCTCTTTACTAGATGTTGATATGAGGTGTTCATACTCTTTAAAGATCGAGCATGATTCGAATATTATCCAACGTTACAGTATCTCTTTCGATTTAGTGCTAATATTGTGGTTGATATGAATTAATTTTGAAACATGCACACTTTATAATTTTTGTAAAATGTTGAATGACCAATTATGATACATCTTTATTAGCACATGAGTATTAATTGAGGTTTTTTTTTAAAAGAAAATTTTAATTAAGTTATAAATATAAATTATATTATTTCACTAAATAGAATTTTGAATTTTAAAGCTCTAGACGTAGCGGGAGAAAATTTAAAAAGAAAAAAATTGATTTGGTCAAATTCAGTAAATGTCTAATGAACAAATTAATAGAAAAGTCCTTTATTTGTTTTTTGTTTTTTGGGTTTTTTCGAATGCATGCATTTTAGCATCACGTGTTCATGTTTGCTTGAATATTCCCTAGACGTTGGAATGGTTCATAAACAAAGAACCAACCCCTACTTATGCGTACATTTCATTTGCTTGCTTGTATATAGTCTTCTTTATAGGCAACATTCATATCATATCGATGGAACTAATTTGTTGCTAGTCATAACGAATTTGGCCATAAATTATGAATTCTTGTAGTTTGTAAAGATTAAGGGTTGGTTTGGTTTAACCGTCTATATTATAATTAGTAGTTGATTCTGGTTGGTGTTTCATAAAAATTTAATAACAATTACGGTTAGAATGTAAAAATACCAATAAGAGTATAATTATAATTATTTATGGTAATATAACAAATTCTTAATTTTGAGAAATCAAAAATTGTTATTTTCTTTTTTCTAGTATATTTTTTAATCATAATTGAATTGTTTGCATTAAGTTTTGAGATTAAAAATAGTAGGTTACAATTCTGAAAAAAATTAGCTTTGTTATAATTTAGACAAGAAATGAGTTTATACTGTAAAATATATACTCGTATATAATTTATGATACATAGTTAGAGGTATTCATTCGTTAAAACGGAAAAAAAATTTTAATAATTTTCCTTGAATAAAAAAATAAAAAATTTTTTTGAACAATTTAACGAATTAATTATTTCTTGCGAATTCTCTAATTTAACGAATAATCTTTTTATTTAATGTTTTAAATAAAATTTCATAAAAATACAACAAAAAGAAATTCACAAAATTTCTTCGAATTTCCACAAATTTTATGTATAAGTCCGTTGATGAATAACTTCATAATAAAATAAGAAATCTTCCATATATGAAGAGGTAGAAAGAAAGGAAAAAAGAGGATTTGAGGTTTATTTTGGCATTAAACTTGTAATACGTTAATTTGGGAAAATTTTTTTTTTAATGTTTCACAAATTAACGAATTTCATAAATTTTCTTACGAATTAAGGATTAAAAATATTTTTTAACAATCCAAATTTCACGTTTTCAACGCATTTCACGATTTGACGTTTTCATTTGAACATCCCGATACATAGTCAGTTTTTTAAAATTATGACCTATTACTTTTGATCTAATGACTCAGTATAGACAATCTGAATAGAAAAATAAAAAAAGAAAACAAATCGAATTCTCGAAGAGAACCGTAACCCTTCTCTTATATATAATACACAATTTAACTAAAATTTTCTAGTTGACTATATTATTTTATTTTAATATTGAATATGTCATATAAATGAAATATAAATTAAATTATTAAATTATATTATGTTAATGTAGATATTTTGTTTTTCAATATAGAGGAAGCCGCTAATATATCGACTAATATTAGTGGACTACACAGCAAGAGGTAGGAATCTAAAAGAGTCGAGCCAAATATTAACCAGCTCGAGCTCGGCTCGTGATATTTTTCTGAAGCTCAAGCTTCATTTTCCAAAGGAAGACTTGAGCTCAACTCGAGATGATTTGTAGAAGCTCGAGCTTGGATCAAAATGAAGCTCCCGAGCTCAGCTCGAATTTTGGGTTACATTGTGCTCGAGCTCGTAAAAAAGCTCAAGCCCAAGCTTTGACTCGCTCGATAAAAAGCTCGATTTTGGCTTGATAGAAAGCTCAATAAGAATTACATATTTCTTGGAAATTAACAATTAGATATTAAATTTAAACTAAAATTCATTATTTTTTTAAAAATGATTATTATAGAAATTATGAATAAAAATACATAAATGAATCTTGAAAAATATTAAAACTGCAGAAATTAAAAATAAACTACAAAAATTAAAAAAAAAAAAAGTTTATTTGTTGAAGCTTTAGTGATCTGCTTCTCATTCTGTGGGAAGAGAGTTTTTGAGGCAATCTGTCGAATAGCTTCTAGACAATCCTTTTCCCATCCTCGAGAAGTTCATATACTAAGCAGAACCTTAACCTTGTTAAGGCATTTGTAGGTGAATATCCAACGCCAAAAAACTCTTTCATCATAATAAACTAAGGAGACAAAAACCTCCATCTACACCAAAAACATTCTTCATCCTTAACCCACTCCCCTCGTGTGCTCCACGTCCCCACTCTTTCTCATCATTATGATGGTACATCCTAATATCACAACACTATAAGAAATGCAAACTGTAAGCGACAGAAGCAAAGTAACAAAGAAAAATCATAAAAAAAAAATCACCAAACATAAATTAAAGAAATCCATCATTATCAATCAACAACAACAAGAAGCTTTAATTTTAAACAAGTTATGGTTGGCTGTATGGATTCTTTAATAGTTAACTTCACCAAACATAATAATAACAATCATTACAAACTTTAGGTACTTTCCATGACATGCATTTTACGTATCCATTTAAGTGTGTTATTAACAAAATCCGTATTGATATCTAATACATCTCTAGCTATTACCTCTTTTCAAACAATCTTAGGTCTTCCTCAACTCATTTTGGCCACCTCAACCATCAAGTTCTCATACTTAAACTGCCACATGAGGAGAGTTCTATAAAACATGCTCATACCCTCAAAGTCTACATTTTCTCACTTTATCACTAACTTCCTCTAAATGGACTTTCTGTCGAATATGATCATTTTTAATTTTGTCCAATCTTATATGGCCACACATCCATTTTAACATTCTCATCTTCACCACATTCATTTTATGGAGATATTGCTCCGTTGATGCCCAACATTTACTCCCATAGAGCATTGCTGACAATTATCCTATAAAATTTACCTTTCATCTTAAGAGATATTTTCTTGTCACATAGAACCCCTGATGCACCCTTTTACTTTATCTATCCAATTATATTATGTGTGCTATGTCTTTATCCAGATATCCTTCATTCTGAAACACAAAGCCTAGATATTTAAATTGTTTAGATGTAGGGACCAAAACTCAATCTAGTTTAACCTCTTATTTTTGCTTCTTTCTTAAACTGAACTTGTAGTACATATATTCCGTTTTGCTCCTACTTAACTTGAAACCTTTATGCTCAAGAGTTTTCCTCCACACTTCCAACTTACGGTTAACTCCAACACTGGTTTAATCAATAAGCACAATGTCATCTGCAAATAACATGTGCCAAGGGACTCATCCTATAAGCTTTTGGTTAACTCATCTATAACTAGGGTAAACAAATATAGAATCATGGCTGAACTTTGATGCAATCCAATGGCAATGGGAAAAGCCTCTATGTCCTCACTCAGTGTTTTTACACTAATGGATGCATTCTGGTACATGTCCCTAATGATGTTAATATGTTTGAAATTTTCTTCTTTCCTTTCCAAAACCCACCATAGTACTTCTATTGAGACTTTATCATAGGCTTTCTCCAAGTTTATAAACCCCATATGGAGATCTTTCTTCTTCTTTTGGTACAATTCAATTAGTCTTCTTAGAAGAGAAATAGCTTCCATAGTAGATCTCCCTAGCATAAAACCAAATTCGTTCTTCGATGCTCCCATAATCTTCTTTAGTCTGTGTTCTATAACTTTTTCCCATATCTTCATTGTATGACTTATGAGTTTGATACCCCGATAATTTGTATAGTTTTGGATGTCTCCTTTATTCTTATATATTAGTATTAGAGTACTATTTCTCCATGCATTTGGCATCTTACGTTCTTTCAATATAACATTAAAGATATTGGTTAACCAGACAACTCTTGCCTCTCCAAGGCTCTTTTAAACCTCTATATGGATTCCATCTGGACCACATGCCTTAGTAACATTTACATGTTTCAAGGCTTCCTTTCATTCATAATATTTGATATGCCTATACCAATTGAGATTTTTATCTGATGCAGGAAAATCTTCAAAATCTTGTTCATGTTTAGAGTTGAATAGTTAGTCAAAATAAGCCCTTTATCTCTCATTTATCTTATTATTCTCTGTCAAAACCTGCTAAGCTTTATCCTTTATACATTTAACTTAATTTAAGTCTCTGTTTTCCCTCTTTTGCACCTTTATGAGCTTGAAAATTCAAAAACAAAGCCAATCAAAAACCCCAAAAATTAACATTAAAAATCAACCAAAATCTTAACCAAAACAGAAAAATCACTTAAAGATTGAAACAGAAAGCTCAAAGACGAGTTGTTAAGGTCACAACCAGCGAACGAAGCTCAAGCAAAGGTTGAAGACGAAGCAGTAGTCGTTTCATCTTCTCACTTTATATGTTTGTTGTCAAGAAAAGATTGAAAAGGAAGCACAAGAACAAAACATCATCTCCAGAAAAAAGGAACCTAGAGAAATACTAGAAGAAGAAGAAGAAGAATGAAAGGTGGGAGCGGACTAGCTTAGGTTTAAGGTTGAGCGGAGGGTTGAGAGAAACGCCCTTTAAGTCTGTTTTAGGGTTAGCTGAGAAATGAAATGAGAGGAGAGAAATGAGAATGAGATACTTTTATAGTGAGGATTATGAATTAGCACATTAAAATGATGTAGTTTTAATGCGAGCCTTAAACAAGCTAGCTCGCGAGCTAATTAAATGAGCAGCTCACGAGCTTATAAACTAGCATGTTCATGAGCCGGCATACAAGCTCCACAGCTTGAATCGTTTATTAAATAAACCTAAATTTTCAGCTCATGCTCGGCTTATTTGCTTATTGAGTCCAGCCTAAGTTGAGCTTTTATCAAGTGAACACCAAGCGGCTCGTGAACTGTTCATTTAAATAGGGATACTGATTTCAATCCAACCTACTCAATGGCTCCAACGGCATATATTTTCACCACTAGAAAAAGAGAATCACTGCCTAAAAAACAACTGAAGTTGCTGAAAAAAAAAAAAAAAAAAAACATCCCTCGCAACATTGGTAAACGATGCTAATAGTATTTGGAATGAAATTGAAGAGCTTTGATTTCTCAAAAAGAAGGGAGAAGAGACACCACAAAACAGACATTGAAATATATTAGTGAATTTTGAAAATGTACTCAAGGAATGCATTCATATAATTTTTAAGCATATCACGATATTTAATCAACATTACAGTTTGAAGGTGTATCATCAAACTGAATATAATTCAGGAAGCATTAATATACCTTGAGCATCAACTGGTCAAATATCACTTGTTCAATCTTAATTTCTCAGTATTTCTGCATCATTTCCTTCTGCAGAGAGGCATTTAGAGAACAGATATTGAGCATTGCATTGATTAAAAAACCAGATATAATAAAAACTGAACCACCCTGTAACGATGAAAGCTCTGCTAAAGTCTAATAGAATCACCAGAAACAGATTCACCCACTGGTAATAATAGATAGCTGTTCATAGATAAAATAATTTCACATTAACATATCATTGAATCCTAAACCATACCAAAATCTTTCAGTCAAGCAATTGCGACACTGCTGTCTTCCTAAATGCATCAACTTGAACAAGTTGGGAAGCCAAAGACTTGCTTGGGAATATATTGTCTGCTTTCATCCTCTCCTTCATTCCATAAGCCGGAGTCTTGGCATTTATGTAAGCCTGCACTAGGCATTGGAATTGCCTAATCCGCGCCATGTAACCCGCTAGTCTCATCCTGTGAAATATTTTTTCTGCATTATGTACATCACCCCTTTTGGAGTACTGTTCCATGATTGTTATGAAAGAATTGAACAATGGCTTCATATCGTTCTGCTCAGCAGCCTTTTGAAGCATCGCGTCAGCTTTTTCTACTTCCCCTGCTTCAACATATAGCTTGACGAGTGCGTCCCAAGTCAATGGTCCAATCCGGCATCCACTGTCTCCCATTCGCTTGACTAGATTTTTCCCCTTATTTAGCAACTTGTGTTCTGCATAAACCTTCAAAAGTGAAGCATAGTGTTTTGAAGAAAGCCTGTCCCAGGTCTTCTCCATCTTATCAAAAACTGCCTCAGCTTCATCAACTCTCTTCAGCTTTCCCCAAGCTTCAATAGCAGCCATGCACTCATCGAGGCGAGGTTTTGACTCGAATAACTTCCAAATTCTCCCCACTTCATCAGCTTTACCAAGTGCTGCATAAAGAGGAAGCAGAGACCGAGCTGCCAGTCGGTGTTCTTTTAAGTCGCCCCCTTCCATCTCCTTCAAAACAGCCTCAGCTTTTTCTTTGAGGCTACCAGAAACATAGTGCTTGGCCAGGATAGCTTGAATTTGGATGTCAGGTTCAAAGCCTTCAGCCTTCATGGTCTCTACAATTTGATCCATTCCCGTTAAGTCATTAGATTGGCCTTTGGTGTCTATTAAGAGTTTGTAAGTAAATAGTGTAGGCTTGATATTTTCTTTCTCCATTAATAACAACACATCAGCTATCTTCTTCTTGTCAAGTCTCTTATAGAGAAGTAGTAGCTGGTTGCATGAAAATGACGTGACTGGGAATTGAAGGTCCTTCATTTTGTTGAACACTTGCTCAGCTTTCTTCACATCACCTTTGCTAACACAAGCAGCCAAAAGGGTTCGGTAGATTACTTCCCCTCTGAAGGATGCTGGGATCTTCTCAATATAGCTCTCTGCTCTTTGGATGCCACGCACCTTTCCAATCAAATCAAGGCGAGAAGCATACTCTCTCTCGGTAAAGCCAAGCTTTTTTTTGGCCTCTAACCACTCAGAGAACTGCAGAAACAAGAGAAAATAACAGAAAAATGTTAATCAAGTTTAAAGCTATTCCACGAAAAAAAAAAAAGGAATGCCAGAGAAAGGCATGGATACAATTGTCACACTCAAGTTATAACCAGTTAGCTAGTAAACCTAGCATGTAAATCCTGATGAACCCCATCAAACTCTAAGACAACCCTGCATGAAGATTTCAGCCCCTCAAATCCTGTTTTTTGCCTTCAAATTGCTGCACTTTTTCACACACAGAATTTAGATTGATCCATGTTTCCTAGAACTCATAAAAAAGTCAATTTTTATTGCACAGAATTCATCTTTGTTGTAGACCAAACTAAGGGGACGCCCCAGTCAACAGCAACAAAACTTTAGCCCCAATTGAATTGAGATCTGCTGAATAGATCCTCTAAATGATAAATCACTGGGCTGAAGAATGCCATGCAGGTAATAAATAAAGGAAAGTACATATAAAAATCCTCTATTACGTGGATCCTACACCTCCATTCTGGTCTATCCTCTGCCAAATCCTGAGAAATGCATAACGATTACGTTCTTAAATCTTTATCAATAACTGGTCTCCAAGCACTTTTAGGTCTACCTATTCCTCGCTTGACACCCTCTATACAACCAATGTATAGCATTTATGGACCATGGTGAGAAGGGAGCGTAAGGTACTTTAGACACATGCCTGAGAAGGGAGCCCAAGGAGGAAATAGAACCATATGAAATCAAATTTGGATTGAGTTATTAGACAGGACAATTGAAAATACAATATAAACAATAATCCGTATATGTATGTCTAATTAAAAAATTGGTCACATGAACAAGAAATCAAAAGAAAAAGTTAATTGGTTATGCGGTTCAAATTTCATGCAGTCAAAATTACCTGCAGTGCCTTCCCATACATACGACGTCTACGAAGATTGAGCATGGTCGTTAAGATCTCTTCCTGATCCAGAGACTTCCCTTCTTCCACCCACTTATCAAGTACACTAGAGATTGATGGTCCTGGAGCAGCAATGATGGCCTTAGACAGTTCTGAAGCTTTCCTTCTAAGATTTTTTTTATCCTGATCAGTAGTTTCCAAAGTATCAATAATTCCAGTTTCCTCCTCATCATTATCGGAGAGCTCAGGTTCAGAAACTAACTCATCTTCATTACCACCCGATGCAATGCTTCCTTCACTAACTGGTCTTTCAAGCTCAGAAAATCCATCCAAGTCACTTTCAGATTCACTGCTTTTGGATCCAGCTTGAGAAGAAAGACTGCGATTCCCCATAGAGAAGTTTGAACAGACATTTGCAGTATGGTAAAACAGGCATCTCTCTGAGACTGCCTGAGGAGACTCGGAAACAATAGTATTGCCATCTATGTAACCTGCAAATATTTCTGATTTAACAGAAGGGATTCGAGAAGCTCCTAAAGTAAACCCCCGGAACCTGCAAACAGAACAAATATAAACTCTCTTAGAAGTTAGCAAAAAGACAAGTAAAAAGATATACCCTAAAAAGGAATTCATTCATGTCAAAGGAAATTTCAGTTAGTACTAGTGCCCCATATGAAAAATAGAGGCTTACTAACCAAAATACAAAAATATATATTTAAACCAAGGAAATGCCAATATAAAAAAAAAAACTCAAATTTATGCAATTACAAGTCAAAATTAGAGTGCTTCTATGTATATAACACTTAAACAAACAAGTAAACACTAAACCCCAAACTCAAAATTTTTATCTTTTATGGATTTTGAGCAAACTATCATATTTGAGCAAAGCAATCGTCTTTTTTTCCCTCATTAATGTAATTTTTCCATTAAAACCCAAATTCGACTGTCTTTCATTTCCCATAGAATCTTTGTCAAAACATTGCAGAGTAAACCATAAATACCGAACAGATCAATTAATAAAAATAAATACACACAGACAAAGGAAAGGGGCTTACTTGAGAGGATTGGAAGCTCGACGAAAAGCCCACATGGCAAATGGATCCTTTTACTGCAGAAAACAGAAACCCTTAAGAAAATGTTAATTTGAGAAGAAAAGGAAGTGAGAAGAGTAAGAAGAAGCTTCCCAGTTCTTATGATCAAAACCTCTCTTCCTTAAACCCTAATAAATTATCTTCACTTTAGGGTTTTGTAAATTGCGAAACCGTGTTTCCAAAAATGACCCCGAATCCTTGGCTTCCGTTGAAGGCTGGAGGCGACCGGTTCTGTTAATTGGACCGTGACTCTGGCTTAATGGAATCAGGTTTTGATTTTTTTTTTTTTAGTAGATCAATGGGTTGAAGCATTGTGTTGATATCCAATTCCACCCCAAGCATTATCATTGATATGCTAGGACAATCAATCCAGTCAGAATCTATCTTTTTTTTTTTTTAACATACCCATTCATAATCTATCTAGGTTTGTTCATGATTCGGATTGGATGGTTCAGAGAAAAATATCAAACCAAATCATGAGGGTTGGTTATCATATATTTGAATTGGTCCAAATATCTAAGGGGGCAATTGATTAGTGAATTGTAATGACAATACTCGGAAAAATTGAAATATGATGATTGGTTAATTTTTAGGCTAATTTTTCTATAAACGTAATTTTTCCAAATTGTGGATCCAACTAGAGTTGAGCATTTAATCCGATTCTCGGTCCCCAACTCACGCGGGACACATTTTACCCGATCTGTTAGAGCACGGGGTGTGATGGATTTTAATAATGAAACACGTAGCAAATTTGGGGTGAGGATGGATTTTAGTGTACTCATCCCGAACCTGCTCAAGAATAATATTATAATTTTACTAATATTTAAAAATTATATATGATAATGAATATGTAGGGTTATAAATATTACTATAAAAGTATATTTTTTTATTGAAATTCATGAATAATTGATATATAAATTTGAGTTGTTTTGCATTATATTTGTGAAAGTTGCATTATATTTTAATTAATCAAATAAAGTTCAAGGTAGAAGTAGTAAGTATTATTTTTATTAATTGAATTATTCAATTTATTTGATAGATTACGTAATTAATTAATTTTATTTTACAATTTAAATGCATAAAAAATACTTTGAATTTTTAAAAAAAAAATTTTTTTTTCAAATCAAAAAACCAAATAAACCCACTAATTGTCTGACCCGATTTATGATCTGAAAAACTCAACCCATAAAGAGGGCGGGAAGACATATCAGTGAGTGGGGCATGGACAAATTTTATGATATCCGCCCATGCTCAATCCTAGATCCAACTTCTCCTTTCCCATATACATTTTCCCAATTCAAACTTTGGGGGAAAAAAAATTCAAACTAGGCAAATCGTTTGTACCAATTTGATTTAGTTTGGTATACTTAAAAAAATAAAGATAAAATGAAAACTTAACGGATTGAGGTAATTTCTTTCGGGTCCTTCAGATTTGGATTAATTTGCTCTCATGTGATCCTATCTTAAAAAATAGATTTTCAAGTACTCCAATTTTGATATTAATAGATCTTTCTGTCCATTTTTTTTAGCTTTTTCATTTTTTTTTTCTGTTAAATATCATTGAAATGACAAAAATACCATCCATTCAAATTTTTATAATATATAATTTCAAAAGTTGGCGTAGATGGTTCTCCATCTTCATCCATTAACTATGGGTCAGGGGTTCGATTCCTGCCCTGAGCAAGGAGCAAACTATGAGGCCAGTTCTTTACCGTTTAGTGTGCTAATCCAGGGCAATTAAAATTAGTCTGGGTTTGTTAAACAATTTTAAATGCAGTCATACCTTGAGACACCGGATGAATTCCTCCAAATTTTTATAATATATGTTTATTAAAATATATCTTCGGTTGTGCCATGAATGGTGGTATTCGCAGAAAAAAGCAACCAAAGCAGTTCAGAGACAACACAACCTAGCTCTCAAGTTTTGTTCCTTTGAATTATCGGACATCTTCCATTTCTGGTCTCTAATTTTCTCTTGCAATCCAAGAGTTTTAGGTGCCTTTTTTGGGTTTTGGTCTTCTGAATGTTTCTTATTTGCATCAAAGACTTGAATTTTGGTACTACTTTTAAAATTATTTATCATTTTTAAGAGGACAATTTAGAGCATGTTACTTGAAACTTGAAGGTCCTGAAAGAAATTATTCACATAAGATAATATAATTACGTACTAATTATTTAGCATCAACACATAAGACCAACTTTTAGCTTAAACTTTCTTCTAAGAAAAACTTTCTTATAAGCTTATACATTATACATTGTTGCTATTATTAATCACTCACAAGACGTGACATTTAATTAGTTACAATATAAATGTTACTTTGTACGTAATGAAGAACAAATTCACAAATTTTTTTACTATTTTTCTCCTTATAGTATTTTGATAATATCAAACTTTTAAAATATGAAATAATTCAATTTATTTTGTAAAAAAGGTAAGTTTACCAACTAATTATTACACTCTTTATGAAAAAATAAATGTCACATCATCGTGACATATTTTGCGAAAAAATGGAGTATAAGATATAAAATCAGTAATTTGTTTTTGGGTAACCCCTCCTTTGGCCATCTGGGAAGGTTTGCACCATTTTTGCACAACTTTTGTGCAAAACAACGAAATGACGCAATATTATCTCTAACTTTTTGCACCATTTTTAACACTAAAAAGGATATGTTGTTTATATTCTCCTCTCTCTTATTAATATTATATTATTTTTAACTTTGGCCTTATCTTTTAATTTTGACCTTTATGGTGTGGTATGGTGTGGGTGTTTTTTTTTTAAAAAAAAAAAATAAGTTAATTGTGTGTGTATGGTCGAGGGTCAGCAAAGGTGGTAAGATATTTGCTCTCGAGTCTTAACAGACTGAATTTAAATCTCACTATCCACATCCAGATGCGTGAGTTCATAACTATGTTTGAAAAAAAAAAAAGTTAACTGTGTGTGTTGCTTATGTATTTTCTATTAGTATATGTTGTTCAATTATACTACCTCCGATTTTTTCATTTTTTTACATTTCAAAATCCTACCTTAGGTTCAAGTTTGGTATTGATAATTTGATGGGTTGGGTTAGGTAGATTAAAATAGGTTTAGATTAGTTATAAAATATGATTACTGTAGTTTAATAATATATAAATAATATTTTAATCTACCTAACCTAACCCATCAAACTATCAACACGAAATTTAAATCTACTCAATCCTAAAAAAGTGTAAAAAAATGAAAAAATCGGAGGCAGTAATATATGTGCAACCCACTTATTTTATATAATATATTTTAAATAAAATAATTTATCATAAATACTATTTATATTTGATAATATAGTAATTTAAATTAAATTTTTATAGCTATAAAAATATACAACTATTTTGCCTTTTTTTTTTTCTCTATAGAGATTAAAGCCACAATCTGCTAATTGACAGCTTGAATAATGCGAGCGTGCCAGGTGTGGGGAGTACATTAACTATAGATACTCCGAACTTCAGAGATGAATTATGCTCATAATCTGACTTTCGAGAGTAGGTTTTGATTCACAATAAACATTTGACTAACTTAGCATCTCGAATGTTAGACTTTGAAAATAAAACAACTTGCAGATTTACTTCGAACAGGATCAACGAAAAAATAAAATTACAAATCGGTAGAATCTAAATTATTCCGAAATTCAATCAACGTAAGTACTTTAGTAAAATAGTGCTTAATCACTTTGGACAAAATCAAGAGAATAACTGAACTATTGATAATCTGCGGATTTACTTATTCAGAAAGAATCAACGAAAAAATAAGAACACAAATCTATAGAAGCTAAATTTCTCCAGAATTTAATTGAAGTAAGTAGTTTACCAAAAATTGTGTTAATTACCTCAGAACAAATTAGAAATAATTAACGATACGTGATTGAATAACAAATCAGACGTTAACGAAAAGTGTTATTAAATTGAAAAATAGACAAAATGTCTGTAGTACAATTTATAGACTTGTAGTCTAGTTTGTGTGTTGGATTGGTTGAGGGCTTTCTTAGTCTTCAAGCTTCATATTTATAGTCCTCCGAACGGTTACCTCATGCTTGGGCTGCTATTTACATTCCCACGATACATCGAAAACGTTTCTAAAAACTTCTTGTGTAGCATGCAAAACCAAAGTGCTTCCGTTCTTTTCGCTTTCTTTCGCAAGCAATGGAACTTCTTTCGCTTACTTTATCTCTTCAGATTTTCCATGACATCATAGTTGATAACTACTTTGGAAATGCTTTCATTTCTTCGAACATGTTACTCTTCAAATATTTTCTATTTTTCACATACGGTACTCTTCCAATCTTCAAGTGCCTGAACCCTTTAAATTGACTTGAAGCTATAATTAACTAACCTAACAATTACAATAGAACCTATCACTAATTTCAAAAGCTTAAAAATAAATTCTACATTTATTACAAAAATTAATAAAATGGGTTAAAAAAGTTAATAATATAATATATTAAGAAGGAAAAAAAATAAGAACCTAATTGAAAAGTTTTAAACACCAAAATATTAAGGAATGGCCTATGTGAAAAAGACTTAAAGTTTTTGGACTATATTGAAAGTTGACAAAAAAAAATTGGTGCTGCTAGATTGCGTGCCATGCAATACATGGCGTGATACTGTAGCAAAACTCCATTTTGGTACATGAAACGGCGTAGGGTTGGAGTTGCAATCCAATGCTAATTTGGCATTGAGCGTTCCATTGGAGGAAAAATTATATAATGGAACTGTGACGGCACGTCATCCGTTGATGTGCCATAATCAACAAATAGAATTCAAGCACGTGGCATCAATTTCAATTACCTATGAATAATTAATGCGGTATTTAATACAGTTATTTATTATTATTTCTTAAATAATTGAAATTAAAGCCATGTGTATTAATTCTATTTGTTGTTTACGGCACATCAGCAAATAACGTATTGTCATAGTTTCACTATATAATTGGAGATGCTCTTAGTATTTAAAAAAAATTTAAGACTCACCAATTATCTTCTATTTTGTAGGGTTTGTTAAATGGACATTGCTAATTGTCCAGATTCTGGATGGTCAGAATGACATTTTCGTAATTAATGTAAATCAAAATTTTTTTTCATTGACAGATATGTCCTTGGAAGGAATTACACAACCATAAAAGCTTTCCTCCCATTTGATAAATAAATGCTAGCTATCTTAATTAATATAGATTTACAGTTTCAAAGTTCAATTAATACGAATAAAATATGACAGATAATTAATGTATTCTACTAAAATAAATTAATACCACATAAAATCATGTCGAACTAGACTTATGTGAAGTCGAAATCTACTTATTTTTTGTCTAATTCAACATAAAATTAGGTCGAACTAGACATATGTGAAGTCGAACTTTATTAATTTTTGGTCTAATTCAACATAAAATCATATCGAACTAGACTTATGTGAACTCAAACTCTACTTAGTCTAACTACATAAGTTTTTTTTATCATTTTAAGTCTAACTATATAAGTCTAACTATTAGTTGACCTATATCGTAAACTAAAAGTTAACAAATACATAAAATAACATTTTTTAATTTTTTTATATTTAAATTTTTTTAACATATTTAAATTTTTAATCTTATGACTTATGAATGAAAATTTGTCAATAAAACCATATTTTTAACTTAATTGTACGAAAATACATTAATTCCACGTAAAATCAGGTCGAATTATACTTATTTGAAGTCGAACTCTACTTATTTTTAATTTAATTCAACATAAAATTAGGTCGAACTAGACTTATGTGAAGTCGAACTCTACTTATTTTTTGTCTAATTCAACATAAAATTAGGTCGAATTAGACTTATATGAAGTCGAAGTTTACTTATTTTTGGTCTAATTCACCATAAAATTAGGTCGAACTAGACTTATGTAAAGTCGAACTCTACTTATTTTGGTCGAATTCAACATAAACTCGGTCGAACTCGACTTATGTGAAGTCGAACTCTACTTATTTTTTGTCTAATTCAAACATAAAATTAGGTCGAACTAGACTTATGTAAAATCGAACTCTACTTATTTTGGTCAAATTCAACATAAACTCAGGTCGAACTAGACATATGTGAAGTCGAACTCTACTTATTTTTTGTCTAATTCAACATAAACTCAGGTCGAACTAGACTTATGTGAAGTCAAACTCTACTTATTTTTTATCTAATTCAACATAAACTCAGGTCGAACTAGACTTATGTGAAGTCGAACTCAACTTATTTTTGGTCGAGCTATGGTACGATTCTACCGAATGGAGGTATTACGATCAGAATACCAATTTCTAAATATAATTCTTCGGTTTAGTAGAGTTATAAGCTGTATTAGTTTAAGTTCGACATCAAGTTCGACCTCTGTAAGGTCCAATTAGACATTTTAATGCATTGGGAATATGAAAGGTTGGAGTCTTGGAAATTTGGATAAGCATTAAAATCTAATTTTGAAATATGTGTCAGTAATTAAAGATGGTATTTTGATAAATAAATGCTAGCTACCTTAATTAATATAGATTTACAGTTTTAAAGTTCAATTAATGCGAATAAATTATGACAGATAATTAATGTGTTCTACTAAAATACATATGTTGAACTAGATTTATATGAAGTCGAACTTTACTAATTTTTTTGTCTAATTCAACATAAAATTAGGTCGAATTAGACTTATGTGAAGTCGAATTTTACTAATTTTTGGTCTAATTCAACATAAAATCAGGTCAAACTAGACTTATGTGAAGTCGAACTCTATTTATTTTTGGTCTAATAACTTAGGTCGAATTAGACTTATGTGAAATCGAACTCAACTTATTTTTTGTCGAGCTATGGTACGATTCTACCAAATTGAGGTATTACGATCAGAACACCAATTCTTAAATATAATTCTTCAGGTTAGTCGAGCTATAAGATGTATTAGTCTAACTATATAAGTTTTTTTTTATCATTTTAAGTCTAAATATATAAGTCTAACTATTATTAGTTGGCCTATATGTAAACTAAAAGTTAACAAATACATAAAATAAAGTTTTTAAATTTTTTTTATATTTGAATTTTTTTAACATATTTAAATTA
>CATIWJ010068986.1:0-19553 GCA_949640765.1 Croton laevigatus | reverse complement strand
TGCTCCCATCTCCACCGTCGCAGGCCCGCCATGCCTTCGATCTCCACAAGCTCCGATCTTATCTCCACCACCTCCTCCGCTTCGCTACCCATCTCTTCCCTTCATCAAGGTTATCTCTGCCGCCGTTCTTATTTGCGGTGTGGATTGATCATATTTTGCGTTGAAGAAGGAGCAGCAGAGCAGATGATTGATTTTTGGTAGTTTCTAGGTAGAATCAAGAGGCTTTCATTGAGTTTCTATTATCAAAGATTTGAAGAACTGTGATGTGATTCGGTGAAGATTATTGGAAACAACAAAGCCGATCGGAAAATAGAGAGAGACGAACAAAATCTGTCGAGATTCATGGCTTTGGAGAAGCTTCGATTTCCGGCATGCTTAGGACTGGGTTTCTAAATATGGCTTAATTTCTTTGCCGAATACTTAGCTACAATTTTTCTTTTATGAGTTTATATTATTTGTGTGTTTGGCTTTGGTATTTTGGGGATTTGATTTGGTTTAATCAATGTCTTTATATATGTTTGCTGTGATTTTGGTATAATTTTCCACATAAATTTCTTATTTTTCCGTTTGTTTTTATACATTTTGATTTTGGTTGAAATTCTCAAGCACACTTATTTGTTGGAATTCTGGTGTTTTCTCCCCTTTGCTTTAACAATTCTAAGAATTTCGATTTATAATCATACCGAACCGAGACCGAACAGACAAATCGGTTCGGTTTCTTATCGATTTTAGGTTCATTCGGTTCGATTTTCGGTGTGTTTATTTCCTTATCGGTTTTTCTATTTTGGTTCGATTCAGTGAACTGAACCGATTTTGCTCACCCCTACACAAGACTAGAGAATGGGCTACTACTTGACTAAATTATCCCAGCTAAAATCATATCAGTTACCAAACGCTCTATCTCATGCTCTTGAACATGCTTATATCTATAAGGTTTAACACAAATAGGCGAATGTCTTATTTTTAGGGTAATTTGGTGATCGGCTTTCCGTTGAGGTGGGAGAGTTTTGATATCCTCAAATACTTGGTATAGTCTTGGAGAAGCTTAATGAGAAATTTTTTAGTTGGTGGTTGTCCAGAGGAAGAACCTCTGTAGATTCCAATGCCGATAATGTCAACATATTCGCTTGTTCTACTTGGTGATATTCTTGAACAACAAATAAATTTTTTTTTATCTTTAAATAAGTCTGATTGACAAGAATCCAATTACGAACTTCTCACTATCGTCTTTTTTTTACAAGAAGAGAACCATATTCTCATAAAAAAGAGCTATACCCATGTAGGAAGATCTTACAACACTCAGCTAAGAAGTAAAAATAAAACCTCTCATTCATCAAAAACCATCGTTCTAGTGTTATTTCATTTCTGTCTTCTTATCTTCATCTCATTCTTATTTTCTTCATCTTTTTGAATTATGGAAATTATTTATTTGTGAATTTTGAGAAATTATGCAGTTTATTGTTATAGTAAATGAACTAAGTAGTTTGAAATTCAGATTCAGAAATTAAGTTTGAATGCTAGATTTAGGTTCATATAATTTGAGAGTGGCAATTACGGTAACGATAGTAAAAGAATTGTGGGCAGATTCATTAATAATAATAATAATAATAATAATAATAATATTATTATTATTATTATTATAAAAAGAAGTATTTTGGTCATATTGAAAAATTATAACACAAAAATATTGACTATGGCTGCTGACTGACAGGAAAATAGGAAAATATGGTGAAAGTGGACAAAAGGACCACTGTATTGGACAGCTGAATAATAAAAGGGCCTAGAAATCAATTTTTCAAAATAGAAAGATCTTAAAGTAGAATAGACCAAACTATAAGGACCTAAGGATATTGTCCCAATTAAACATTGTCGTAACTTAATACTATTTACGTCCTAAAATGGTCAAAATTATTTTTTGCCCCCTGTACTATTATGCTTTGGAATTTTTAGCCCCTGAATATACTAGTGGGCACTTTTTAGTCCCTGTACTACTAAATAAAGATACTTTAGGCCCCACCGGCCAGCCCGTCGTTTGACTCATTTTTTTTTCGACAAATCTTGCAAATGAATATACTAAATTGAAGCCCTCGATGTAAGAATCCGGTCTCATATTTGTCATCCAACTACCGGAAGATCTCATTTTACATG
The DNA here is from genome assembly GCA_949640765.1 of Croton laevigatus. Classification (NCBI taxonomy): domain Eukaryota; kingdom Viridiplantae; phylum Streptophyta; class Magnoliopsida; order Malpighiales; family Euphorbiaceae; genus Croton; species Croton laevigatus. Next base: position 17,405 of record CATIWJ010068986.1, on the reverse strand, counting down.
TTTAAAGTTTTTTCTTCAAAACTTTAAACACATAGAAAAAACTTTAAACACATAAAACTAGGTCTTCCGGTGGTTGGACGATAGATATGAGACTAGATTTGGAATTTTTACATCGAGAGCTTCAATTTGATATACTCATTTGCAAGATTTGTCGCAAAAAAAAAAGGGTCAAACGGCCAGCCGGCCAGAGGGGCCTAAAGTACCTTTATTTAGTAGTACGGAAGCTAGAAGTACCCACTATTATACTTAGGAGCTAAAAGTTCCAAAGCATAATAGTACAGAGGGCAAAAAATGATTTTGCCCTCCTAAAATATAAGCCTTTCCCTCATGACACATTTGTTAAAGAAAGCCTAAAATTCCTCCCCTTTGTAGTTAATTTTTGATTAAATTAATCATAATAACCTTAATTTAATATACTCATCAAAACACTCACTCTCTTTTTTTATGAAGGGTAATTTTGAAAAAATAGTATTTAATAATAGCACAAATATAGAAAATGACTTCTATTTTGGAACATCCTAAAATAAAAAGAAGTTTATATTTTGGAGTAGAGGTAGTAAATTTTATTTTTATATTTTTATTAAAATGTCAACAAGTTTTAAATATTAGTTAAAAGTCAATTTTTGTTTATTAATACATGTATCTATCAATATAGATATGCATATTTTCTTTGATATATAAAAGTATATATGCATATTTATTAGTACCTAAAATATTATATTTACTTAATAATTCAATAAATTTTTTAAGAAAAAATCAAAAAATTGACATTTACTTAAGAAAAATTGTAAAAAATACCAACGCTAAAACACTTTTTTTTTTAATGTTACATATTTTGAAATATTAAATAAATGTCATTTTTTAAAGAAAATATTAAATAAATATCACTTTTTAATATATATATATATATATATATATATATTTACTTTTTATATTTTATATATAAGTAAATATGCATATTTACCAATATTGTAAATAGTAAATATATTTATTTATGTCATATTGATAAATACAAAACAAAACTTGTTAACATTTTGTTATAATAAAGTTACAGAAACCAACATTTATTAAGTTGCCTCTTACTTAATATTTCAAAAAATATAATATTTAATAAAAATTAAACATCAAAAGTTGACATCTATCACAATTTTTCTTAAATCTTTTTCATGCTTGCACTTACTCAGTCTACGAAGAAGCAAAGTGCTCCCATCTATGAATTTTTTCTTATCATAAGGATTAGGGTTGAGTATGGGCTCCGATCCGTTGGGGATATCCGCTAATCCGACCCATGCGGAGATGATTTTCTTCGACCCGTTGGGTTATGGGGCAGAGACGGATTTGAAAAATAAAACCCGCTGCCCCCGAACCCGCCCCGTTCAATGGCATTTTCATAATTTTAGTCTTGTGTTAAACTTAGATATATATTTGTGTGATTTCTGCTCTTGACGTTGCTCTTGCTTTCAACTTATAGATTATTTTGGTGTTGCAATTTAGCCAATATTTATCTAAATTATTTTTTTATTATTATGGAAATCTCAATTTTTGTCCTTATTTACTGTTGTTTCCCTCTTCACTTTTTTTATGTTTGCAACCACTCGGTGAGTCATTGTTTTCTTTTTTACTTGTTTTTTCTATTATTTTGTTATTTTCTAAGACATTAATATCTGTTGAAATTTTTTATTTCCTTATGAAATTTGCCTACATATGATTTACATTTTCTTTAAATTTATGCTCCGATGATTTGTTTAAATATATTTGATCTGTCTGCTGTTATTTAGATACTGCCTTATTTATGAGTTGGATTTCTCATCTTTTGTGTTTTACTTTTATTGTTTGATGAAATGAATTTCTTAATTGTTACTATTTTTTTTATTAAAATTGATTTATTATGATTGACTTGATATGTATTATGGGTTTAGTTTATTTTTTAAATAAAAAACCCGCGGATAAATCTGCGAACTACCCGACCCGCCCCGTGGCCCGAAAAACTGAATCCGCAATGGCGCGGGGCGGGGATGGGTTTTAGGGAACCCGCCCCATGCTTAACCCAAATAAGGATAAAACTCTTGATCTTTGTTTAATAGATAAAAAAGTCAAACTATTTATACCAACACTTATTGGTCAATAGTTAAATACTACCTCTATTTTTTTTTAAATAGAGAGTTTCAATATTCATTTTTTTTAAATCTTTTTTTTTTTAAATAAAGTGAGAGACAAAAAAAAAATTATAAATCCCACATGTACTATCCACTACAATCATCTATTGGACCCTTAAGATACAAAATTAGATGGTTAAACTTATAAATGCATTTTTCAAGGCATTAAAATTTTAAATACTTAAGAAATATGAAAGTTATTATTTTTAAGGGCATTGCTAAATGGCCAGAAATGGTATTTATGTAATATTTGTAAAATTTATTATTTTATATGACTTAAATACATTTTGACTTAATTAGGCTACATAATTATTTTAAATTTAAATTTCAAAATAACAGCTTTAATTACTGACACATATTTCAAAATTTGATTTTAATGCTCATCCAAATTCCAAAGAGTCCATTCTTTCATCTTCTAAAAAATATTTGCCACATTTTCTCTTACGAATGGTCCAGTTAGTTAGACATTCCACATGGGCATTTCATGTCCAAGTTTAACCTCATTCCACATCAAGTTCGACCTCCCGTATTGACATTGTATGTGCCTAATTCAATTCTTTTTTTTTTTTTTTGTTAAACCCCTTTTCCTTTCAATTTATACCTTTTCATTTCATGACTTTATGACACTAATTCAAAATTTTAATTTTATTATATTTTTATCATCTTTTATCCTATTTATGATAATTTATTTAACTTTATCCTATCTCATTAGTTCTTAATATGTCTTGCATGTTTACCATACTTTTTTTTGCGAATGGTCTAGTTAGACATCCAACGTGGGATTTTCATGTCCAAGTTCGACCTCGTTCCACATCAAGTTCGATCTCCCGTATTGACATAGTATGTGCCTAAATTTTTTTTTTGTTAAACCTCTTTTCCTTTCCATTTAAATCTTCTCAATTCATGGCTTTATGACACTAATTCAAAAGCTTAATTCTATTGTACTTTTTTTTTTATCCTATTTGTAATAATTTATTTAACTTTATTCTATCTTCTTGGTTCTTAATATGTCTTGCATGTTTGCTATATTTTCTCTTGCGAATAATCTAGTTAGACATCCCATGTGGGCATTTCATGTCCAAGTTTGACCTCGTTCCACATCAAGTTCGACCTTCCGTATTGACATTGTATGTGCCTAATTGAATTCCTTTTTTTTTTAACTCCTTTTCCTTTCCAATTATACTTTCACATTTCATGGCTTTATGACACTAATTCAAAAACTTAATTCTATTATACTTTTATCTTCATTTATCCTATTTGTGATAATTTATTTAACTTTATCCTATCTCATTGGTTCTTAATATGTCTTGCATGTTTGCCATGCTTTCTTTTGCGAATAGTCTAGTTAGACATCCCACGTGGGCAATTCATGTCTAAGTTCTACCTCATTTTACATCAAGTTCGACCTCCCGTATTGACATTGTATGTGCCTAATTCAATTCATTTTTTTTTTGTTAAACCTCGTTTCCTTTACATTTATACCTTCTCATTTCATAGCTTTATGACACAAACTCAAAAAATTAATTCTATTATGCTTTTATCTTCCCTTATCCTATTTGTGATAATTTATTTACCTTTATCCTATCTCATTGGTTCTTTATATGTCTTGCATGTTTGCCATGCTTTCTCTTGCGAATGGTCTAGTTAGACATCCCATGTGGGCATTTCATATCCAAGTTCTACCTCGTTATGCATCAAGTTCGACCATCCGTATTGATATTGTATGTGCCTAATTTAATTTTTTTTTTTTTTGTTAAACCCCTTTTCCTTTATACTTTTATTCTAATTTAATTCCTAATTTAATTCTGCTATACTTTTATCTTCCCTTAACCTATTAGTGATAATTTATTTACCTTTATCCTATCTCTTTGGTTCTTGGACATATGCATAAATTGAAAGGAAAAGAGGTTTAACAAAAAAAAATTAATTGAATTAGGTACATACAATGTCAATACGGGAGGTCGAACTTAGACAAGAAATGCCCACATGGGATGTCTAAGTAGACTATTCACAAGAGAAAGCATGACAAATATATAAGACATTAAGAATCAAGGAGATAGGATAAAGTATCTCTATTTTCCCTATTGATTCAAACTAGGAATACCAGAAGAGAGTTAAGCAAGGCTTGAAAGCGTGAAGCAGGTCTGGGAATTGGCAAAGAGGTTTTGGCTAAGACATTGCTTCGGTTTACCTTGACTTTGGAAGCCAGGGCCTTTGGACACGAAGACTATTCCGTTATCAGCGGAAAGCCGCCTTTGGTACTTAATTAAGGTTTGAGCGATGGAGGATCGATAGATTTCTTTCTTTCGATTAGTTTACGTCGATCATCCTCTCGAGGCAAGCCTTCCGAACACAATAGATTTGAAATGGAGGGTTCTCTTAAGAAGAAAGAAGATGAATAGAATCTAATTCATGTTCATGCTAAGAGAAGAGCGGATCCCATCTTCTTTCTCAGGAAGTACAGCAAGTACTTGAAAAATTATGGAATATCATACCCCACCTCGCTCGTTTGCTCACCCTCCTGTTTTCAAAGGAAGGGGGACTCTGCTCTGACTTGGATTGAAAATTTGCTTTGTCAAAAAAGAGGGCCGGTAACAAGTATTGAAAAAAATATGCCCTCTTTTCGAGAACTGCATATTTACTTTCTCTTTCTTATGTAATCGAGAAGATCTTTCCTGCAGCTTTGTTTATCGCACAGCTAATGCTATGTGATCCGGGTCAAGGAGAATCGGATAATATGTTTCTTCTTCCCGAGCTTGCTTCTCCTTTCCCTTTGGAGTCACAAAATCCTCAAGCCCCATAGTATAGACTTGCTCTCGAGTGAGGTGGCACAAAAGTGCCACGGGTCTGAAGTTGAATTAGGAAATTCCTGAAGATCTTTAGAAACTTTGGTTTGAATCAGCCCCTACTTGCCCTCGCGGAGAATGTTCTTGGACATGGGGCCTAGCCGATTAGAGTCAATGCTCATTCTTTTTTCATTCTCAGCATAGATCACGGGAGAACGACCAGGTCTTAGGGAGCAGTTCCAGTCATTATATAAAGTCATTTTATCTTTCTTGTTGCTTGGTTCCGATTCTCGTCAAATTGGCATCTCTTTTGATTTCGTCATCGGGGATTAGCTCTGGCTAGAAAGACCTCACCACCGGATATTCAGTTCACCCGTCAGTCTTATCGACTAAGTAGCTGTTTCATAGAAGATTCTCGTTGCTAACAGATCCGCATTCTATAGTCTGCTTCTTCCTAGGCCCCGCTTTCCTGTTATCAGAGCAAATTGACTGTGTTCGTACAGGTTACGCGGTGGATATTATAAGGTCTACTCACATCAAGGTCTTCCGACATCTAAACGTTGGAAGCTACATTCTTCTTCCTGGTTAATCAAGCTAAACTAAATAAGTAAAGCCATTAGCCAGCGGGCAAGTAAGCGAGAGTTTGCCGCTGAGAATCATCTGCAGTCTCTTTGTTAGTTAAGCGAAAGTGACTTGTTTTATAATAATAAGCTCGAGAAGCAGCACAAACAAAGTACTCGAGTGAAGAGAAAGAAAACAGCTAGTTCAGCTCGTAATTTTCAAAGCCATTTTGAAGGTCCTGGCTATGGCATCTACGCTTCAAGCATCTCGGATTCAGTGGATTGAAGCTATTATAAAAGACAAAGATGGTGATCCAAGGGGAGTTGCTGATTTAAGTCTTTCCATCCTTGATGGTGTGCTTCCTCCTCTTTTTGATCGACGAATAGTTTCGCAAAAGCCCATCGAGAGAGAAATCTAAAAACCAGTGTAGGTGTCTTAGATGAGGTTTCTTACAGGGCTGTCAGTTAACTCTGTGTCCTTAGATTAGGTTTAGGGCAATGAACTTATTGATAGATTTTCCCTGACATTGAAGACAGAGATGAGGGACAGATTTTTGAAAGGAAAAACCTATGGAGACTCCAAATAGAATCTCTTTTTCGGGATCTCTACTATGATATGAGCGGAAATGGGACCGGGGGCTGACTCCTCGGAATCAGTTTACTGACTTTTTTCTCAAATAAAACTGGAACTTTAAATAAATTATCACAAAAAGGATAAAAGAAGATAAAAGTATAATAGAATTAAAATTTTGAATTAGTGTCATAAAGCCATAAAATGAGAAGGTATAAATGGAAAGGAAAAGGGGTTTAACAAAAAATAAATAAATTAGGCACATACAATGTCAATACTGTAGGTCAAACTTGATGTGGAATGAGGTCGAACTTGGGCATGAAATGCTCATATAGGATGTCTAACTAAACCATCACAAGAGAAAGTATGGCAAACATGCATGACATATTAACAACCAATGAGATAGGATAAAGGTAAATAAATTATCACAAATAGGATAAAAGAAGATAAAAGTATAATAGATTTAAGTTTTTGAATTAGTGTCATAAAGTTATGAAATGAGAAGGTATAAATGGAAAGGAAAAGGGGTTTAAAAAAAAAAAATTAGGCACATACAATGCCAATACGGGAGGTCAAACTTGATGTAGAATAAGGTCGACCTTGGACATGAAATGCCCATATGGGATGTCTAACCAGACCATTCACAAGAGAAAGCATGGCAAACATGCAAGACATATTAACCAATGAGATAGGATAAAGATAAATAAATTATCACAAATAGGATAAAAGAAGATAAAAATATAATAGATTTAAGGTTTTGAATTAGTGTCATAAAGCCATGAAATGAGAAGGTTTAAATGGAAAGGAAAAAGGGTTTAACAAAAAAAAAAAAAATTAGGCACATACAATGTCAATACGGTAGGTTGAACTTGGGCATGAAATGCCCATATGGAATATCTAACTAAACCATTCGCAAAAAAAAGCATAGCAAACATGCAAGACATATTAACAACCAATGAGATAGGATAAAGAAGGTATTTGAAATGTATTAAAACTCGACATATCAATCATCTAGTTCGACATATCAAGTATCTAGTTCGACTGGAATAGAAGTTTAGTTTAACCAAGTACAACTCGACTTCATATGATTATAATAAAATAAATTTTAGTCGAATTAGACATATAATGGTCGAACTTTACCTTCTCTGTAGTCAAATTTTACCATGAATAAGTTCTAACTCGACTTTTTTAGAACCATTATATATTCAGACCTAGCATTAATTATATACTACCTCCAATTTTTTCATTTCTTTACACCCTAAAAACACAAATATCAAGAAATCACTAATACCAATACACTATAATAATAAACAATTACTAATCTTTTATAAACCTTACTTTTTCACCAATACCAATAAAGAAATAATAATAAACAATTACAAAACTTACTATAAATGGAAACGTAAATAATTAAAAAAAATTGCCAAAATAGGAAACGTAAAGAAATGAAAAAACTGGAAGTAGTATTAATTAAGATAGATAGCATTAATTGTAAAAAAAATTGGTTTCACTAGAATTAATTGGACTTTGAAACTATAAATCTATTTTAATTAAGATAGTTAGCATTAATCATCATTGGGACAACGCTATATAATTAATTACAGTAATTAATCTTTGTTAAACCTTTGGCCTTCCATTGTTTACTTGGCGGAAAAAGGTATTTGAAATGTGTTGAAACTCGACATATCAATCTTCTAGTTCGACATATCAAGCATCTAGTTCGACTGGAATATAAGTTTAGTTTAACCAAGTACAACTCGACTTCATATGATTATAATAAAATAAATTTTAGTCGAATTAGACATATAATGGTCGAACTTTACCCTCTCTGTAGTCGAATTTTACCATGAATAAGTTCTAACTCGACTTTTTTAAAACCATTATATATTCAAACCTAGCATTAATTGTATATTAATTAAGATAGCTAGCATTAATTGTAAAAAAAAAAATTGTTTTGACTAGAATTAATTGGACTTTGAAACCATAAATCTATATTAATTAAGACAGCTAGCATTAATTAGACATATGATGGTCGAACTTTACCCTATCTGTAGTCGAACTTTACCATGAATAAGTTCTAACTCGACTTTTTTAAAATCATTATATATTCAAACATAGCATTAATTATATATTAATTAAGATAGCTAACATTAATAAAAAAAAAATTGTTTTGACTAGAATTAATTGGACTTTGAAACCATAAATCTATATTAATGAAGATAGTTAGCATTTCCATCCAAGGGTATATTTGTCAATGAAAAAAAATTAGACTCTCATTAATTACAAAAATACCATTCTGACTGGCCAAAATCTGGCCAAGAATCATTTCCGTATTTTTAATCAGTATTTTGCATATAGGAGAAAAAAAAATTATAAATTATTGTTCCTGGTGTAAAAAGATATGCAATGTGACTAAAATAAGCATAACACTACAAAAATAAATTTAGTATACGGAACGGACTACGGAACAAATTCGTCACAAGCTAATTTGAATCAATACGTGGCTAATTCAAAGCTAATTCAAAATAGTTACCAAATACTAGTATGTCTCCAAAACTTTACTTTATCCGTAACAAATCCGCGACAAATTTCCTACAAGTTTATTTTGATTTGCTATGTACTAGCTACGGACTATATTATAATAGAAGCTCTGCTTTCTAAATTCTTCGGTAAATTTATATAATTGGCAAATCAGTGGCAATTGGAATTTAAAGTGCCAGCAAAGATCGATTAGCAATACTAATAATAATAACAATAATATAGAAATACAAGTGGGAAGGTGGTTAAGAATAATTAACCATAAATGTCGTTATTCCTACTGTATCGTTCAATGTAGTTGAACCAGTCAAATAAGAAAAAAAAAAAGAGGAGAGTTAAATTCAAGATTGGAAAATTTCTTTTGGGTCCTCATAGTCTTAGTAAATATATTATGAGATCCTTTTAATTTCAAAAATAAGTTATTAATAGACCTTAAAGTTTTTAATAAAATTTTACATCCATTTTTCTGGTAAGTGGATTGAAAATGACTAAATTACCCTCTATTTTATTTAGATTAAAATAAATAATTTTTTTTTATGAACTCGAATAATAAAATTTATCTCATTATAAAATTTTATATTTTTTTTTATAATTAATATTCTCATAGACTTTTTAAATTTGATTTGAAATAAGTACCAAAATTTAACAGTGATTTATTTGATTTATAACTGAAATTAAAATTTGTGTTGTCAACAATTATTTTCCTATTCTAAAAATTTCTACAAATTTGATCTAAATCAAATTTGTAAGAAATTGTATTATTGATGTTACTATTTCTAAAATCAATATTTTAAAATAAATTAAAATTGAAAAAAAGAGGGTGTGGGGTGGGGGGTGTGGACATTAGCTTCCCCATCTACCTCACCCACAATCATACTCAAACTTCATACATCTACTCACCAACACCCACTAGCTTTGACAAGCTAACAAATAAAAACCACATAACAAAAGACAACCTATAAAATCAAAAGGCTACCAAGAAATCAAAGGACATGCCAATATCCACATTAATCAACATTTACAAATCTAAAATCCAGTAAAGAATAGGTAGGTTGAGAAACAAGATTTGGACAAAATTTGATGCAAAGGAAGATTTGGTATAGTTTGAGAAACAATGTTGATATTCTCAGATTTACGGTAGGGACAAAATATGTTGTTGGACAAATGAAACTTGATTTAGAAGAGGACTTTGTTTCAATTTTCAGTAGGCTGAGCTTTACAATAAAAATCCACAATAAAAGGAGCCGAATGAAGGTGAAGAGTTGACAACGTTGAATGTTGGTGGTCGGGTTGATTCACATAAAAAAAAAAAAAGATGAAGATTTTTTAATATGAAGAAGATTTCTAACAGACCAGATAACTTCGTCAGCTATATATCAAGGGTAGCTCATAAGATTACTAACATACCAAATAACTTCGTCAGCTATATATCAGGGGTAGCTCTCCCCTTTGCACCAGTGGAGAAAATAATTTGATGTGTTTTAGATATTTAAAATAAATTTATTCTATTTTATTAAATGAAAAGCTAAAGGGTGAGATTGTCTTTGGATTTTATCTATTGACTTTAGTTGACTAATGAAAAAAAAAAAAAAGACAAAAATAGACCGAAGGACCTAAAGTCAAATGGCATCAAACTACAAGCACTATAAGTATATTTTTGAAATTAAAAGGACCTGAGTATAAATTTACTAAAATCTTTGACTACTAAAAAAAATTCTCATTCAAGAACCATAAGAAAAAGTGTTTGACAAGAAATAGTAGCTACCTTTTCCCTTCCTTCAAGGTTGGGGTTAAAAATTACACATAGCATGTGAGCTAAGCACTGCCGCACAATGCTGATGAAGCAAGCAAAGCACACAAGTACATTTTTCGTGTCCACAGTCCACATGCTTTTTTTGCCATCTACATTACTCCAGGCTTATACCTTTTCGTGATCACCATAAGGCCAAAAAAACATGAATTGAATTTCAATTACTTATTTTATGCCTAACATTCAATCCACGACATAAAGGACTTTCAAACACATTTTCTACCTAAAACAAAATGTACTCAGCTTAGTTGTACCAAGATCAAGTATCATTCATCTACTGTGAGTTATTTGGTTTAAAGAACAAAAATGCGAATTATATTCATTGTTTTTCATGCGAATTACATAAAATGCTGCTTAAAGTTTAAAAAATTTACTATATATAAATTTTTAATTTGTCTTGGACGATGATACTATGCGAACGTCCTCATATGCAGACGATTTTTCATTTTCTTTTTAATTTTTTAAAAAATAAAATAATAGATTATTTGTATTTAGTCTCAAAGATCAATTTTAAAGTGTCGTAATTTACAAATTTTACTTTATTTAAAAAATATCACATAAAATGAATAAAACCGTTGAGACGGTTGAACTCAACAGTTCTACTGATATTTAAAAAAAAAAAATTAAATCTATAAACGGTGACCCTCTAAAATTAATAAATACAAACAATCTATGATTTTATTTTTAAAAAAAAATAAAAAACAGTTCGTTCACATATACCCAACACTTTACAACCACCTCACCTATTTGTATTTCTTTTAAGAAAAGCTAATAATTAGTAGCTCCATTACTCTTATTTATTTCATTTATTGCTTAACTAATATTTCATTGATTTTGATAAGTTTATAGTGCCTCTAGTATGTGATTCATGATACAAACTCGAATTTTCTAGAAGTCACAAGAATTTAAATTTTATTATTAAAAAATTAATTTGATTTGAAATTTGTGAGCAAGAACAGTAAATTTTGCAAAACAAAATTAAAATCAGAATACAATAGTAACAGTTGTACCTTTAAAAATTTAATGAATCAACCTTAGTGAACCAATCCAAATAGTTAGATGTTTAATCATAGAACATACAAAACCAATACTTAACAACAATTATTGCTTGTTTGTTTTGATAGAATTGATACAGTTTATTATTGATTTAACTCAATTCAATAGTTTCAAAATTTTAGATGAGAAAAAATATTGACAGTCTGTCTCGTATAAGAGGTTGGATTTCACCAAATCGATTTTATTATTGTTATAATGTTAATTACTTCTTTAAAATAATATATTTCAGATTCATTATTATGTTTTTTTTTTAAAAAAAAAAAGAGATTCATGATTATGTTTTAATAGATTTTAGATTATTTACATTTATAAAATCCATTGATTTTATATTTCGCCCAGCCAAATTGAACAATTTTTAAAGATCTGGAATTAACTATTATCAATTCTCGATTCCAATACTGAGTTATTAGTACATCAAGTCAATCAAGTCAAAATAATCATACTAAATCAGAACAATAGCAAATCGAGCTTGAATGATCAATGCATTGGAGTTAAGTTCATATATGTATATATCATAAATCGTACTTGAAATCCTAAAGTTAACGGGTAAGCATAGAAATTAATTCTGCTACTCCTAATTAATCCACCACTGTTTCTGCTGTTTCGTTTGGATTGAAATTAACCAAAACAACAGAACCAATAATGAAAACTACGATAAAAACGGCTAAAAATATATATGAGTCGAAACCAATATCTAAATCCTTATTTACACATTAGAAAAGAAGTTAAACGATTGCTAATTAAATGCTTAATTAAATTTTCAAACTAACCCGTTGCTCATCATCTTCTTAAACTCCTCGAAATTGACGCTGCCATCGCCGTCTTGATCAACTTGACGAATCATCTTATTACAATCGCTCAAACTGCATTTAAGCCCAACCATCTTCATAACCTTATGTAATTCGTTGGCTGAAATCAATCCATTCTTATCAATATCATACATATCAAAAGCGTCCTTAAGCTCCTTATTTCCACCGGAGGATGGCGTTGATCCTTCAGTTCCGGCGATGAAATCAACGAACTCTTGTAGATCAATGTAGCCGTCGCCGTCCTTGTCGAACTCCTTCATCATGCACTCAACCTCTTCCTGTGATATCTTCGTGCCTAGCTCTCCCAGACTTTCGATAACCTCCGACGACGAGATCTTTCCGTCACCGTTTTTGTCAAATTTGTTGAATATTTCTCGTATTTCGTCCATGGAACCAAGGAGAGTTGTAGTATTTTGTTTCGCCATTATTAACACAAATAAACAGAAAATTTTGTATTCAGGAAATAGACAATACTGCACTATTTATTTATGTTGCTGTTATGCAAGCCCTCTATTAATTTCAACGCGGTTTTTAGACGCGTCTAGGCAATTAACTTCCTCTACAGGCCAGAGTTTTACTTTTATAGGAGAGGATGGGTTTTGATTGGCTGTAAGTGGGGCTTGCCTACACCCGAATGGTTTTGACTAAACTTCTTTCTGCGAGAGGTTCTCGAAGCTTCTTTATTATTATTATTAGTATTTTTTATTCTAACGTTGGAGTGTCTATACTCACTCTTAAAATTAATTTTAGTGATCAGCAGTTAATAGGATTCGATTCTGTATTATTAATTAAAAATGACCGTTTAATTCATAATCATATGAAATTTATAATATAAAGTCGAATTCTACAAACTGCGGATCACTAAAATTGATATTGGAATTCAATATGAACAATTTACCGTACGGAACTAAAAATATATATATAGAACCCAAAAAAAAAAGAAGTTGGCGACAGCCTCTCGACAAAGCCGGACTTTACCCGAATTCTTCTTGTGTGTTCGCCACTGCTCATGGATTTGATGGGTCAAATGAACCTGTAAAATCATGACACGTAGAATAACCGTGAAGTGTAGGCAAAAGATTTTCAGATTTCTTTTTATTTAATTAGCCAAATATTCGGTTTTGCAAGTAAAGTATTTTTCCTTTTTCCCTTTCGTATGCAATTGGAAATCGTATCTTTTTAGGAGTGAAGTAGAATCCAATTTTTGTGGAAATTGTTGGTGCAAATCTCTTATTTTAATTACTTACCTTTGTAATTTTTTGCAAGATAATTAACGCCATTTATTATATTTATTTCTAAATCAATTTAAGTATAATATATATATCGATAACATGTTCATCCAAAATTTACATTATTGGTATTGTCAAAAATATACTACTACTTCTCTTCTTGGGGAAAAAAAAAATATACTACTACTTCTCTTGTTGTTTGGAGTAGTTACGTTTTTATTAAATTTAATTAATAAACAATTCAATAAAGAGTTAATATAGTGTTCTATTCTAATATATTGTTTAGTATTAGTAATATATTATAATTAAGATTTGGTATTAGTATTTATAATTAAATTAATTTTAATTAATTAATAACTAGTCTAATACTTTATTAATAATATATCATCATTATGAAATAAAAATTTAAATAATAATTTTAAGGGAAAACAAATTACAAATCCTAAACTCATGAGTAAACAAATAATTCTAAACTAAATAAAAATAATATTAGTATTAATTTTTAAACTAAATCTTCTTTTTCTACTCCATCAAGTATTCTCTTTTCTTTTTCATCATTAATTTTAATCTAATTAAAATAATATATAATTAAAAATATAACTCATAATTAAAAGCACAACTCATGAAAATATACATAAATATATGAAAATTTTTGCTTCTAAATACACAAGTTTTGAAACCTATAATATGCAATTAGAAAAACCAAAAATTTAAAACAAAAACAATTCAAACCCAAATCTTTATATCTAACGAAAAACAAAAAGCTATAAATATTATATTAATAAAAAAATAACTTCATCATTACTACTAGCATAATATAATACTAATTAAATAAACTATATAAAAAAAAAGATTTAAAAGGATAATATTAAGTTTAATCCAGAAGTAAACTAAATTAAGTTAAATTGAATAAGAGCTATAAAAAAATAAATGATAAATAATAAAAGGATAGATAAAATGTAAAAGAGGAGAGAAATGAATAAACAATTTGGAAGAGATCAAGTAATAAATAGATTAGAAACTAATTATTTTTTATTGAATTAAATTGCAGTGGAGAATTTAAATTAGACGAGAATACGTATATCGAATTCGGGGTAAGCTGACAAACATAGCAACTAAATTAGGATCCGCACTTTACCCTTGCATACTTATTATACAATGCATAAATTCAGTGCTATGCAATGTGAATTTGTGAACTGTGTTGTTATGTTGTTATATTGTTTGATATAAATGTTCGTATGAAATAAAAATATGTGAATTTACATTATGAATAGTTAAGTATCAACTGAGCTAGTAGCTCAGCAAGTTTATTTGTGCTAAACTTGTAGGTTTATCTTAAGATGTGAAAAAGACCAAAATCGCCAAGTAGCATCAAGAGCTCCTGAAGCATCTAGAATGTCATATACTGTAAGAGAAAAGTCAAAGAATTAAAAAGAGCATCAGAATAAAAGAAATAAAAATTTTATATTAAGTATTGTAATTCAAGAAAACAAATATAGTTTCTAACCTGTATACCATGTAGCATATGTTATGGCACACTTAGCTCGGTTAGAAATAGTTGAGTTAAGGAGTGTTACACTCACACATACCCTCAAGTAGTTAGCCACCTAAAAATTATGTAAGCGAACACCTATATAACTCATGATTTGTTTACTCTATTGTAGATACGAGCCTGAAATTGATTTGGAGATAAAGTAAAAAACACTAGAATAAGGGACTAGCGGAACACATAAAAGAATTTGAAGAAGTTGCCATTTTAATTTATTATTCTGGATGAAAAAACTAAGAAAACAACTAATTTTGAAAAAGAATGACTCCATGTATTCTTGCAAAAATACACTAATCTCTAACCAAAATTTATTTGGATACTAGGCGGACTTGCCTTGTTGACTGATGACTATTGATTAGGCGCTAATTGGCACGTGGCAGCTTTTCGTTAGAGCCATGGCTACTAAGTGGCCCAGAATAGTTGATTTTGATTTCCATTGGTCTAATTCTTCTGGTTTCGTTCAATCTGGTCTGATTTGAATTTCCTGACTTGAAATTCTCAGTTCGAGGTAGATTTAATTGAGGATGAGTGCAATTGAGGCGCAATCGAGGCTAAGAATGGCATATGAGGTTGAGAAATCACAATGTCGATATGAAAGGAAGGTTAAAATGGAGTCCGATTTAGGCAACTAGCATAGAAAAAGAATTGAATTGAATGGATTTTTTATTGAGGCTTTGATAAAATGAAATGGACTTCAATCTGAGCTCAAGCCCATGTCGTGTATTTGTGTCATCAACCCATTTAGGCCCTATCATAACCCATTTATTTTCCATTTTAGTCGTATCAAGTTTGTATGTGTAAATCTCTTTTCAAATTATGGTTGTCTAGAATTATGAGATGTGAAAAAGGAAATATTTAATAGGTATGACCAGGGATGGAGCTACGTTGGGGCCTTTGGGGGCCATGGGCCCCATCGTTTTCTGGAAAAAAAATGAAGAAGGATGTGGCCGGAAAATACAGCAGGGAGAGAGAGATAGGGCTGGCGGCATGGAGTGGGAAAATGAAGAAGGAGGAGGAAAGAAATAAAGAAAGAAGGAAAGAAAGAAAAGGGCAAAAATGGTGCGTGCGGTTAAAAAATTTTATTTTTTTTAACGTGAAACGACGTCTTTTCATTTAAACTGAAAAAAAAAATTCAAAAGCATTAAAAATAATACAATCGCCTTCCTTCCTCTGTTTTGCGTGAAAATTAGAAAAGATAGGAGAGGAAGAAGTGAAGGTCGCCGTCGTCCAGCCAGGTCCAGCTACCGGCCCACCGCTCACTCCACCTCCGCTCTGCCGCCGTCCGGCCTCTGGCCGCTAGTCTGCCGGAAGGTAAGGTTGGTTTGTTGTTGTTTGTTTGTTAATTTGACTTAAATTAATTTAGGGTTTTAGTTTAGATTACAAATTTGACTTCAATTTTTTCTAAATTTTGCAAAGGTTAGTTGTATTATATTTTTTGAAATCAAATTAAACGGAATGTAGTAGATTGGTTTGGTAATTGAACTGAATTTTGCTAATTTATTTTTTCAAATCAAATTTAGTATTATTTATAGCTTAGCTTAACAATTTGAACAATTAATTTTTTTTTTACTCTTCCCTTAATAAATTGAACTGAATTTTGCTCTGTATAATATTGATTTATTTAAGGATGGACTAGCTAAGGAAATTGTCTTTGACATTATATGGAGAAAATTCATTAAATAATTCATTAGCGGAAACAGTGACGTAGCCAATATTTAGGCCCCGAGGACAATTTCATGGCTCCGTCACTGGGTATGACATATTTGCCAATGGTTTTACCAATGCAACCTACAAAAATTTCCCCCACAAATTTAGTGACAAAAAATTGGTTGAAAAAAGATACAAAAATTTTTATTTAAATCCCATAATCCATCAATTTTCTTCCTATTTTATATATATATTTTTTTCTCTATCTTTTTTATTTCTTTTTCTCCTTCCCTTTCTCATTCTTCACCCCTACTCCTACTCTCATTTCGTCTCTTTCTCATTATTGACATTTTAATGAGAGAGTGAGGAGCAATTGTACTAGTCTACAACCATACAGTTGAAACACTCGCATCAACACCCAAATCTCACATTACCATCCTCGTCTCCAAAATGTACCTTGAAAATGTTACCATAACAGCTGTAGATTTTGTGTAACGGTAATATTTTGTCAATATTATCTTTAATTAGAATTGATTGTACAGTTACAATTAGGATTAAAGGCAAATCAGCCCATAATTACTCTGTATATTTATCTATATATTGGAATGAAAGATAAAGAAAAAGAACAAGAAATATTCAATAAGAATTCTCTCTTCTCTGTGATAAATTCTCTCTTCTCTGTGATAAATTAACA
>CATIWJ010068820.1:0-12487 GCA_949640765.1 Croton laevigatus | reverse complement strand
TCATTTAGATTTTACGTAAATAAAATTTTGAATATTATCGAAATCGTTTATTTTGCTCTTTTCCTATATATTTGACTTTGATTTTACATAAGAATTAATGAAATCGATATCATAAAATTTGCCGGTGAAACCTACGTAGTTCTGATATAATATTACATTATTTTATAATGGTTAGGGGGTTTGATCTATTCGGAAATTGGCATGAGATATCACAATAAATAAATAAATGCAATTTGACTAATTTGTCGTCAACTGGTGAGTCTCCTTAAACCCTCTTGGAAGATCTCTCACCGCAGCTACTAGAAAACGTTTTTATTATTATACTTAATTTATTTTTGAGAACGGAGATTCCAATTAGTCAATGTCACAGCATATGAATAATTCTAAAATCAAAAGGATGATGCAAATTTATTCCAATAATCACTATTACGTAGAGTACATACATTGTTTATATTTTTAAAAATCAACGTTATCAAATTCAAATATAAGCTTACATTTGTAGTCTAATTAATTTAATAATAATATAGAAGACCACACATTTACAAACGTTGAGCAGTAGATGTTGAAATTATATTATCCAAATAAGAAAAATGATCATGCAACCATATTTATAAATTCTGATTCCCAACCAATAAATCAAAACCATATTAAAATGAAATTGATGCTTCTAATACTCGAATCCAATAGGAGTATAGAAAGAGTTATAAACATTTTCTTAGGTGAAATGGTTACTTGAACTCCATACTCTTTGATTGCTACTCCAAAATAAATATTCCTTTGGTATATTCCTTTGGTCCCTTGAGATACAAAATGGATTCTACATCAACCAAGCCATGATCCAACTAAAAAAGGAAAGTAGCTCTAAAATAAATACATTACCAAGAATCACAGCAAAGACAACCTAACAAGAACATGGTAATATAGCAACTTTTAAATTTGGTTTGTTATATAAAGAAATATATGTTAGCATTGAAATACTCACATTAGCATTATAGATGTTGTCACCCCTACAAGTATAAATAGAATAGTTTTTTTTAGCGTGCCTTATATGCATTAACTCATTTTATATCCTTATCATTATTGATGTTGTTGTTTGTTTTATTAATTATATATTGACAATAATAAAATTTATATAAAACTAATAAATTCTTGTATGATTACCATTAAGTATGTTATCTGAAAAAATTAACAAACATCAGGAATCAAGATGTAATTTTATTTTAATGTTCATCTTTTTCATCTCATTCCTATGAAGAAACTTTTACTATCTTTAACAATCATCGCATTCACCGTCATTACTCTGTTTTGAACATGTTTATTTTTTTTCTTCAATAGACACTTCAATGCAACTCTATGATTTTTGTCCAAAACACGATGAAAACAGTATGGAATCTCATCGATAGTACGATTCTTGATAGAAACCAATCAGAAACAACCTGAATTAAGTCGAAAACTCACTATTTATGAATTTCCAGATGGCGACACTGCAAAAAGTCATTTAAAATTTTGGCCGACTTTTGATAATCCGACGACTATTCTAAAAGTACCAGATGAATGGTCGGGGCAAGGATGTTGATGATACTCTTCGTTCGTTGGTCAACTACATTTGGTGGAGACCAGAGGCGGACTTATGTAGAATGATGGGGTGCGCAGGCCTAATCAAAAAAATTTTTTTTTAATTTTTTCATGTAAAAATTTTTAAATTTTTTTTAATGAACAGTTCCACTTTTCCAGCAGACCCCACCAAACTCAGGTTGCTGGGTCCATCACTGGAGGAGACGGCACTAGGATTATAGTCTTATTCTTCAATTTTCCGACCAACTGATTTAATTTTTGGATTTTCTCCTGAAAAAAAATAAAATTCAATAAATATTAAAAAAGAGACATAAAAGTAAAACTCTAGAAAAAATGTGCTATTTATTTAATTATTAATTTTTGGTGTCATTTACTAAAGAGAAACTTAAAAAAGTGCTAGCTCTTAGATTCTCCAATTTTTCAAAATATGCTCTAAGATCCTCAAATTTTGAAACTTAAATTATGAGTTATTTCCTACAAT
This sequence comes from Croton laevigatus, assembly GCA_949640765.1. Lineage (NCBI taxonomy): Eukaryota > Viridiplantae > Streptophyta > Magnoliopsida > Malpighiales > Euphorbiaceae > Croton > Croton laevigatus. Next base: position 10,431 of record CATIWJ010068820.1, on the reverse strand, counting down.
ATTCTCATAAATTTTCATTAGTCAAAATTCAATGGATTAAGAAATTTTAATGATCATTCTACATAATAATAATTTTAGAAAAGAAACAAATTTTAAATAAATATATTTGGCCTTTCATCTATTTTTGTTTGTTAATTTGAAAAAAAAAATCTTTAACTGTTTGGTTTCCACAATTGTTTTATACTTCGAATTCATCATAAAAATTGATACACATTTTGATGAATTCTTACTTTCATGATTAAAAGATTTTATATAAATATGGTTGGCTAAAAAAATAAAGGATTGATGCCGAATACTAACTTTTTATCAAAAGTCATCTATTATTTATTGGGTGAAGTTCAGTTAGTTTTCGGTAATAACTTCTTATTTCGATAATCGATACCAAAATTGACCATTGAATCATCGAAAACACTCATAAATTCAGTACTGACAAACTAATTTTTTTTTATCTGTTTTGATTTAGTTTTGATAGTAATCGAACCCTTCTCTACCCTAAAATTAATAGATTGTAAAAATATTTTCGTCAAAATACCAATTGACCAAAAGGGTCATTAGTCCTCTAAAATTTATAACAAAACTTAATAATTGTTAAAGTTGGATAATATTGTGACGGATTGAATTTAAATTTCTTTTTAAATATTATTTTTATTTTTACTAAAATTTTGTAATCAATTTTGCACGACTAATAAAATTAAGTGTTAGACTGCATTTTAATAAGATTTTGATATTTATATGTAATAGAGCTGGACTTAATATTATTTATATTTATGTGTTAATATTAATATTATTTTTTTTATATTTCCTAATTAGGATACAAAACTATATTAGTATATTATTAATTAATTAATTTAAATACAATGCTAATATTAACTCCTAATTATCGTACATTATTAATACTAATATTATTATGGTTGTTATTTATTAATTAGTTAACTTGATAATATAATAAAGACATAATTATCCTTAAAAATTAGAAATCGTATGGGATTTTCGACAATCCCAACGTTCTCCCATTCGTACATTTATATACATTATAGATTGATTATAGTGTGCTTAATTATGATGATTAATAATTAACATATAATCGGTTTTCTAGTTTATAGCATGTATGAAATGCGTGCAAAAAGGCAATCTTAATGTTCCCCATTTGTATTAAATTATTTTATATTTTCATTATTAATGCTATAGTTAATTTGATTAATTATAGCATTGACTATTTTTTCAAATTGTCATTTCTTTTCTTTTCTCGTTTTTTCAATACTTCACCAGCCTAACCCTCCTACTTCACCAGCAACCATTACTAAGCCACCATCCGATCATAAAATAATTCATCAATTTCTCTCTGGCAAACAAGGCTTGGGTTGGTTCAATATTGAAAAGAGAACGATAGAAAAAAAAAAAAGCAATTTGAGAAATAACAAATTTATTATTTTGATATGGTAAAGTTAATCCATGAGTGTCATATCAACTCCAAATGATAATAAGTAAGTGATTGACATCATCGATTCAGACAACCTTGAAATAACTAAAATATCACATGTACTAAAATATACAAGATTATACATTTTAAATAAATCAGACACTAAATTGTCAATAGAAAAAGTCTAGATACCAAATTGTCAATTGTTTAAACATGCAGACACCAAATCGTCAATAAAATAGTCCAAATACCAAACTGTTAAATTTTTAAAAGTTCAGACACTAAATTTATTATTATCCCATACATATAGTATAATGAAACCTACAAAACGTTTTTAATAATAATTAAATTTTTATTTCAAAACTGAATAGTAAAGTAAAATAATGTTCAATTGGTTTAACATTATTTAAAATAATAATTTAAATTTTATTAATTTATAATTAAAATAGTATTATTTATTAAAATATGATTTAAATTTAATTAATTAATAATTAATATATTATTTCTTATTAGAATATGATAAGAATTATTGTAGATTGAAAAGTTCTCTTGGCTTCACTTATAGCTGAAAGGGTATATATAGTGGTCTTAGACATTATACGTTCACAGTGGAAGAAGGTATGGGTAACGGTACATGAAAGTATGGGCAACAGTATAGAACGGTGTCAGCAGAAAGCTTCAGAAGGTGCCACGTGTGTAGTAGGTGACCTGCTAATAGTGGGACCAAGTGTGAATCCAGCTCAAGCTCAGTACCTCTTCGGTTTGGCTCTCAGGGAGGTCGCCTAGAATGTGTTCCTGTCCTGGTCATGTGGAGAGGTTGCCTGAGCGACGTCTCTGTTGATCAATCGTTGACTTCTCCCTGGACCAGCTGTAGGTGTAATTATTAGATTCTGTTGAACGGGTCCTTTAAGAGGATAGAGATGCTTACAATTATTATAAATAATTACATAGAGACAACAATACCCTTGTAATATAGATTTTATAGATGCGTTTTAGGTTAAGCTAATATTACGTCCTCATTCGAACTTTTATATATGTTATAGAAAAGAGATTTTTGTATATTGTTATTAAGGTAAGAAGTTTGAATACAATAAGATTGAAGAGAAGTTTCAAGTTTTTTAGCAAAGATATTAATTTCATTCGTTCACCAAATCAACATTATAACATCCAAACAACCACAATAGCCTATAGCTTAGAAGAACAAACACCCAACAAAAGCATGAGCTATCCCATTTGCTTGCCTAGATATCCAATATACCTAAATGTTAGTAAACTGGGACAATAAATGTCTACCATCCTGCAAAACATCCCCAAACTCAAAATTGTCAGTGGCATCATAATACAACTCATAAACCACCATTTGACAATCCATAAAGATACAACTAGAAAAAGCAAACTTATTTAAAACCCAAAACAATGTTTCAAAGAGTGCCAATGCCTCAACTAAAGTTGCATCTCCACTCACTTGAAACCTCTGTGCCAAAGCTAGAACCACTCTCCCTCCAGCGATTCGCAAAAAGATTTTGGAAAACAGCACCATCAACTAAGTATATATATATATATAACTAAGCATAATATTCTCTGTTAAAAAAAAAAAGAAGTACCCGTAATAATTTATGTTCTATGCATTAAAATAAAAATTTCCCACTAATCTAAATTCAAAGTAAGAAAGTTGATAGAAATAGTTGACGAAGCCACCATTATAACCCTTCCGCCATTGTTTGAAACTTCTACTCTAAATCTAAACATCTCCAATTCCAAAATTAAGTATTTGCTAGTAGTAAAACATAAGAAAAATTACAAAATCATTCATGAGTTTTGTCCAAATACATTATTTTGTCCCTCTAATTTTTAAAAATAGACTTTTTTATCATACTTTTTCTTAAATGACTCTTTTATCAGACTAATTTGGCATTCTGTTCAAACAACATCCCATTTTCAATGTTTTTTTTTTTGGTCAATTACGTAATTTATCTTACTAAACCTACAAATAATTATCTATTCTAGAAGGATTTGTAGTTTTCTTTAATCTTAAATGTCAAATTCATTTTGTATTCTTAAAATCATCTTGTAATCGTTTAATAGTGCAATTGTTAAAACCCAAATTTTAGAAAAATACAATTACTTTAGAATAAACAATATACATACGTTTAAGACTAGTTTTTCTTAGAGTGCATGCATGCATTAACTCATTTTATATTCTCGTTATTGATATTGTAGTTAATTTGATTAATTATATATTGACAGTAATAAAATTTATATAAAAATATTATTTGAGTACCATTAATTAAAAATTATTAAAAATGTTATTAATTATATCAATATAATTAATTTTTAAATTTATTTTAAAAATAAAATTTATCAAAATAAATTTGTTTATTTATACATTTATTTTTATTTTAGAAATTTATTAGTCAATTTTATTATTTTTTATCTAATTAAATTTATTAATTATATGAATATTTTATTTTATAATAATTTCAATTATAAAATTACTTAAAAATTTTGTAATTTTTAATTATTAAATAACATATTTTATAAATTATTAACTAATACTAATTAATTAGATAAAAATTAAAATAATATATTATAGAAATTAATTAATTTAGTAGTTTTGTAAAAAATTTTATACTCGTTTTATATATTCGTTGTTATTATACTTCTTTTTTATGACTCGTTGTTATCTATTCATCTGCAGTTCGATTATGAATAAAAAATCAAAATTTTAATATTGTGATTAAAATGTTTTTTTTTCATTATATCCTTTTCTAAACTAAAATCGAGTAAGCGGTGAAACTACTTACAATAAATAAATAATTGGTTATCTTCAATTAAACTAGACGGAAAATGGCTAGCAGATGTCAGAATTTACTCGGGAAGCCGTCGGTGCACAGTAACGGAAATAGTGTCGTCGTTCTTCTCACCATGCGTACAGCTAGCTCCTTTGGAGTCTCACTGTCGTGTGAACATCTCCAGACTCATTGGAGAAAGGGCTTCCAGTTGGTGGGGTGAGGCGCGTCGCCTAGCCCGTGGCGGTGCTGGCAACATCGGCGGTTCCTCTTCTCTCTCCTCCTCCCTCTTATTCTGTCTCAAATGAGGTTAAGAAGACCAAAAATGCAAAACAACCTTTTAATTTTTGTGTTTTTTCAAAGTGATTATAAAATTACATTTTAGTCCTTTTACGTTATTTTAACAGAAAAATAAACAGAATTGTATTTTTGTTAAACAGAATTGAAACACAAAGACATTTTTATCCACTAAAAAAAAGACAAGAAAAAAAATGTAAAATATGATAAAATTTCCCAATTTTAAAATACATTAATAATAACAATACTAATACTATTAGGATTATTATTACTTAATTAATTCAGTAATTTAATAATTTTAACAGAAAAATAAATAGAATGATATTTTTGTTAAACATAATTAAAACACAAAGACATTTTTATTCTCTTAAAAAAGACAAAAAAAATGTAAAATATGATAAAATTTTCCAATTTTAAAATACATTATTAATAATAATAATAATAATAATACTATTAGGATTGTTATTACTTAATTAATTCAGTAATTTAATAAGTCAATTTGGCAATCCCTACCCCTTAGGATCGTTATTACTTAATTAATTAAGTAATTTAATAAGTCAATTTTGGCGATCCCCATCCCTCATTTGTGTGTGTAGATAGATTAAGAATGGACGATTTTATAATTGTCCCTAAAACATATAAGTACTTTTTAACCACTAGAGTGCAAATATAAGCCATCATGCTGTTTGATTGCGGTCCACTTATTTTTAAACAGCATCAAATACAAAAGCTCCTTAAAAGTGAAAAGCCATAACGCATTTGACATATCAAACACCACCCTCTTCCCACCCACAACGATTGTAACAAAGGAGCAAAACTTGTTTATGACGTTTTCAACAGCAACTGAACTGACTGGATTTAGTTTTACCTTATTAAGGCATGTGTAAAAAGAATTGTCCCCTCAACTACAATGGAAATTTATAACAAAAAGATTAAATTCAAAAAGAAAAAACAAAAATCAGTTTTACGCTGCAACATTAGTTTGCTGACTCATATTCTAAATTGGATCCACATTTGCCTCTAAATCACCTCATCTTCTTAGGAAAATCATTTCTTCTTTTTCTATCCACTTTCCAATTTCTAAAGTCAAAATCATCGACGACCACCACCAGTCTTTCTGGCTGGAGGACCCATGTCATCATCATCAGACTCGACATCTCCGTATACCCATATTCCACGCCTGCCAGTGCGTGCTTCATCCTGGAACTTCTCCAAATTGTCAAGGGCAACCTGTCTTTCCTTGGAGTCCCACTTCTTCCTCTTTTCAATCCTAGCCAATCCTTCCTAAAATGTTGAAAGAACTACAATTAGCAAAATGAAGCACAAAAAGAACGTGATTCAGATTTTCCATCGCTTTGTCGCTATAGGATAACTTTGACAGTCATTTACAAAAAATTATGGCAGGTTCGCATAAGAGGAAAGTTAATTAGCCTACTGCACATACCTGTAGCATAGCTGCATTTATGCTGATCTCAGAATCTACAGCAACCAATGTTACAACAAGAACTGGCCCAGTTCCTTGTCCTTTGACTTTCCCGCCAGAGGTATCCCTCTCCTCTATCTTTGCCATAAATTCTTTTCCGCTGCTAAATGTATGCTCACTCAAAAACTGAGCTGCTTCTGGACCATAATCCTCGTCCAAGTTTGGAACCTTAACATATGCAAGACTGCACAGCTGAGCAAGACCAGGTGCCAAGGAAACTGATGGGTCAAGAGGTCGTAGTCGACTGTACATAGTCTCCTCCTGATTACCATAATCAATGTAGAACACCTCAAACTTGTCTTTCATGGATTCCACTGCTCCACGAGGTGCATTCACAATCTTCACAAATAAACAGAGAAAATTAACAACACAAATTCAATGGAAATCGTAAAGGAAAAGGATAAAATAGAGATTACTATAACAGAAAAATGCCTCAAGAAAATAATTGCCATGATAGAAGGTATGATAAGAATTCACTAGTGTACTAAGTATATCTTGACTCACCATTGCCCGATTCCATGTATTATCTCCACTGAACTGAGCGAGTACAATGTCACCCTTCTTGGGATTAAAAGCACCAATAACTGGAGCTTCTTGGAGATTCAGGGCAGCAAGTTGTTGCTGAATGGAGGCAACCTTTTGATCCCCAACGGCCTGTACGTAAAACTTGCCACCACCCATGATTTCGGAAACCACCACCTGGTAGAAAAAAAATTAAATGGCAAAACTTACAAACCATTTATTTGATGGCAAAAGATGTATCATCCAATTAAATCTCAACTACCTTGAGCACTTCTTTCTGTTTACTTTCAACAGCTGGACCATTAGACGCTTCCTCTCCTTCAACATAATTCTCCCATATCTGCAACAAATATTTTCGGTCTCAATCTCAAAGTCTTGACCAGAGAAACAAACATCATGATAACAGTAAAATATATCACATGCAAGGCAACATACTTTAAGTTTCTTCTTTTTTGCAGATTGCTCAGCCTGTTGAAGAAGATGAGCTTCAGGAATCCGGTCGAGGCCAAAAGAAGTTTGCAACCTTGCAAGCCCAGCTTCAAGAAGAACAGCTGCCATGTTATTCCTGGACTCCCACAGAGATCCCAGGAATGTTCCAGTTCTATCAACAGTTTCTATTTCAATCTACAAAAAGCACACATTTATCAAAAGAATGTTATCAAGAAAACAGTAAACTAACATGCATGAACAGGGAGAGTAATACCTCAACATCTCTCTGCATTATCCTTCGTCTCATTAGTGCAATTGCTTCTTCAGAATATGGTTCATCACGGCCGGGACACCTAACACCAGAGAATGAGAAGGCAATGCTGCAAGTCTCCTTGGGACATAGAAGCTTGAAACGGTGACCACTGAGCACATATTCCACAACAGCAGAAATTTTCCTGCTCCGATGCAGGAAAGGCAAGTATTCTTTTGCTTTCTTGGCTGATTGCTAGAGAACCATAATGAAAATGTAAGATGGATGCATGAAAAGGGGATAACGAGAAGGGTAACAAATAAGAGTAAATTCCTAACCGTAGTAAGGTCCAGTATATGAGAAACTGGAGGCTCCTTGCCAGAATGCATTCCTTTCCTCTGAGTGATAGCCCGTGATTCAGCAGCAAGAAGGGCATCGTAATAATTTGATCGTTCCTCAAAGTCCCTATGTCGAATAACAGTGGCAAAGCCACGGGAAACCATCAACTCAGCAATATTAAGCCCAGGTTGTTGGCTGTTACCAGTTGACGCTGCTGCTGACACTTCATCACCACCATCACCCTCAGAAGACAACTGGAAAACTGATCCAAAATCCATTACCCTCAAGTCCCCGGAACCAGAAGCTGCTGCAGCTCCATCACCCATGGTAACCTTCCTAGAATATTCCATTTGCACACTCACCTGTAAAATATAAACTTGCATATTAAGATATAACACGGTGCTTACTGTCATCATAATAAAATGTGAAAGCCACAATTTCATACTTGTTGCCCAATAAGGCGACGCCTGAGGAGATCCTTAGCCTCCCGGGCATAGTTCTCTGGCTTTTCATCTCTGCGAGGATTACCCATTTTCGGACACTTAATACTCGAAAGGTTTACCCGTCTTTCTGCCAATGGACTTCCATAAGGGACAGAATCATCAGCAACAATGAGGCAATCACCACTTACGACCTCTACTACCTGGACCAAAAATTAGTTGGCAAGGTATCCATATCGAGATAGATTTAACATGGTAAATATAGCTAAAATTATTACCTTTCCTGTAAAGTTCTGGTCATGAATTGCTTTTGAATTAGTAGGAGGGGGCACATAGTTTGTCCATATCCTCAAACGGCTTTTCTTAGCTTGAAGTTCGGCATTTTTCAGCCGCCTTTTAGCATCATCTTCCATCATATTTGCACTCCATTCAACATACTTTGCTAGACCCTGCATATGAGAGAGAGAGAGAGATTACGAAAACTAAAAAGGAAACAGGAATACATAAAATCTTATATTCCTTTGAAAATTCCTGATGCATAAAACACCAGTGTAGCTGGTATAATTCTTAATAAAGAGAGAAAGTTCATAACACAAAAAGGCTAGAATAGAATTGAAAATTTTTTAATTTCAAGCAGTAGAAACTTACTTGATAGGAGAAACATTTTATAGGATAAACTATGGAGGATCAACGTGTTCCATAGAAATTACAATTTTCAAAATAAAGAATTTCAAAAATCTAAATGCATGTATACGTATAAAACCCTAGCAGCACTTTAACATGAAACAGGCACAGCAGATATTATCTGGATACATTGTTGAGGAGATACTACAGTGAAGCCATGTAAAGGACAAGGTGGCAAGGAAAGACAAGCATAATAGCTAACCCAATGAAACTACTAGCATGTGCAATCAACATAAGCTCACAAAACAACATACATTTTCCACAAGCTCCAATGCCAGGTCCTTTGCTGATTCCCCATCCTCATAATATACTGATCCGATCAAGTTGCTAAACTTGTCAACTCCTTCCAACACAATTCGGACCTGCAAAAGCGAAAGGTTGCTTCCAGGAGGAAAAAATAGAAAGATGCATAAGACCTAACAACAGCATTTTACTTACATCTCTATTTAAAACACGTTGCTCAGTGAAGTATTTGGCTTCCACCGCAAAAGGATCAGGAGCAACTTCTGGAGATGCTGCTGCAGAGACTGCGAGTCTCTGTGCAGATGTTAATGGGGCTCGAGGTTCAGAAGCATCTCCATTTTGCTCATCTTTTTCCACAACAGTTTCAAATGCTGCCCTTCTGCCCATTGATGGGCCCTAAACTTAAACAGGAAAATAACAAATGTTTAGGGAGCAAAATACTAGTAGCAACATGTACCTTTGACATAATTAACGAAAAAAAATGGTGAACTTATCTAAGCATGCACGATAGCTCATACCTGGATTCCGGCAACAAACACCTGGACAAACTGGAAATCAGGAAGCAAATAGACACGAACAGTACTTCCATCGCGAACTTGCTCAACAATACCTTGCATGGGCCTGCCCTTGTTTGCAGCAAGCAGACCCAGGGCATCCAAGTTAGAAGGATCACCAATTGCAGAGGGAGGTAAATTTCTGATTGCCTTATCAGCAGCACCAGGTTCCTATAATCACAATGTGAAAGGTCAAAATAATAAATTGAAATTCTTCAAATTAGAGCTGCCAAAGTATTAAGCAAAAGCAGTTTTCACAATTAGAATTGCTAGTATAGCATCTAAATCAAGATGGACCATATTCAATAAGTTCAGAACTGTATCACAATGAACAGATAGACAAAACTGCATAGCAGTTTGCAACTACACAAAATGTAGCCATTATTCACCAATGGTGCAATAGTTCAACTTCAGGCCACTGATATTATTATTAGAGATCAATAATTGGACTAGTCTCATATCTTAAATATTTTCCATTCAACTTGGTTGATAAAAGTGAAAAAAAAAATATATAATTCCGGCAAAGATATAACCCTTCAAAGCATTCTTCCATTTGTGAGAGTTTTGAGTTCCAAAAGTCTCAGTAAGGACCATGCAAATAAAACTCAACCATTGATATTGATGGCAATAGCTGCCTGTTGCAAGAAGCAACTTGAAATTACATAGCCAACATAGTGCTTTTAGTTTCTTAACAGTCTCTCTTTGTAAGCAACAGCATGCTAGTAACCAACCTTACTCCATCGCCCTAGACCCTTTTGTTTTGCCTGCTCTTCATGCACTTGATATTCAGCAAGGAAAGGGCCAACTTCTTTCTGCTGACCCTGCTCCCTGACCTGCAGATCAGAGATTCAGAAAAAGCCCATAGAAAAAATATATGTGAAATTAGGCATCAGTACCCAGACAGAAGAATATAACCTTTGCCCAGCCTTCTGAAACCATTATAGTTCCAACATTTTTGTCATCAATGAACACACTTCCAAA